>BMAV01015036.1:4734-36542 GCA_019973955.1 Trichonephila inaurata madagascariensis
TTTTTTTCTTTTTGTTACAAAAAAAATTGATATATTTTCTGAAATATTATTGGGTGTTAATTCGGTATTTCATTTAATGTATCTTATTTCCTTATTTTGTACTCTGTATGTTTTATGCCAGTTTTCTTCTATGTTGAAACTTGTAAGGTTCGAGATGGGAGTGTGTTAATTCATGAAATTTAATATGTTTACACATCTTTCACTAATAACTTTCTCGCAAACCCGGAGTGGAGTCACAACGGACATTTCTTTCACTCATACCATGTCCGGTCCTTTTGTGCTATCCAAAGGGGAACAGGGTTAATAAGAGTTTTTGGTAGATAGAGAGCCACAGGAGATGTTTTATTTTAACCTTGAGAGTATTGTTACTATAAGTTAAAATAAAGGATTGTGTGTGATCCCCACTCTCTCAGTAGACTCTTTTTCGAAGAATTTGGCCTGCAATAATTGGCGATTCCTTCGCTTATATTTAACTCGTTTGAGGTTAGAGTAAGCATCAATTTTGATTTAGTAATGACGTCTTCAGAATATCTTTACCTCCTTTATTATGAGCACACATCAGCAGATTAAAGCACAATTACGTTACGTTTTAACATTGAATAGACAGCGGCATTTTGGAGGACACAACACAAAGACAAAAAAAGCAGCAAGTATTTACAATCTTACGTGATGGCGGCAAGCAGAGAAAAAGCGCGATTACATCAGATTTTATGTTTATATACCAACAGTGCACAAGCGCGTGACTATTACGTAATAGTAGTTCTGATTGGCTAGAATGCGCGGGATACGGATTTCGGTTTAACCGAATACGATTAAGATTACAATGTTTAGTTTTAAACCTAAGAATTAAAGATTATTTATAGATCATTAAATATTTAATTAAAAGTATGTTAGAGGGAATTATTACATATATATATATATATATATATCAGTGGCGCACACAAGGGGGTGTCCTGGGGGTCCAGACACCCCCCAAATCCCTTGATTTTTTTCCGATTGGTTATAATTCTAAGTATATAATACGTAAAATGTAATTAAATATTTGTTATTAATGATTAATTTTGTTAATTAATGCTAATTATTTATTCAATAATTAGTTTTTTACTGTGTTTTGTTCCTGAAAATCAAAAATAGCATGATACAAGAATGGTGAAATTTCAACCCCAACCCCCCTCCTTGAAAAATTCCTGTGTGCGCTACTGATATATATATATATTATGCTGCCTTTTTGTTCGCAAGAGTTAGATTAAAGTTTTATAAAAGAGCATCTATGTGAGCAGTTTATCTTTTTTAATTATATATATATCAGTATTGAAGTAATTCTTAAAGATTGACAGGAGAAATGTAAAGTGTAGCCGTTTATCATATCATATTTTATTCCAATGTTCAATAAAACTGTCCGTACTCCAAGCCATGACAGAGACAAGTCCGATTTCGGCGTCATTCAACAGCGAGTGAGTCGTTCGTTCACGTGTTTTTAGTAAATCCACCGAAGTGGAGAAGTCAAAGTACATAACCCTTTGAGACCCGAATTATTTTTATCTTTAAATATTAAATTCTTCTGATTATTAATACTAAATGGACCCAATGACACTGGGAAAAATAATAAAAAAATTCCCGCTCCATCCCTGGAACGTAGACCGTGCGGGTTGGGCGTTATCTGTGAAACAGGTCACCTATGAAATTTTACGAGTTATACATTTTTATCTCTAAGTTGATAGAAGAAACGATCTTATAATTCAACTAAAATTGTTAAAATTAAGGAAATTATTGATGTATAATTAGCTCTTTTATTAATCCATTATTTATTTACTGTAAAAATCTTTTGTTTTTTTTTGACAAGTATAAATAACCATTGCATTTTTCACATGTCTTCGAACTGCTTTCGTAGTTTTCAAATCTGCCCTTGCGAGGCCTTGAAATGTCATCAACACATCGAAAATGGCTATACATGTCAAGCCTTTTATTCTGGAATGGCCAGGATAAAAGCCATGGCGTGTATAGCAGGAGGATTAAAACGCTTCGATCTTTTTGTGAGTGGAATTACAACACTGTGTTATCTTCATCATCAGTTAAAATACTTTTGTTAGTAGGTGGAGAGGCTGATAATGCTTCTACTATCTCTAACTTAAATTTTAAGCGATCCATTTTGATTTTTAGAGGAATTTTATTTAATATTGCATCTTGTTTCCACAAAAACCAAGAATTTGCAACAGCTAACTTAATGTAATAAATGTGTTCAAGAAACTTTTATGGTAAAGAATGATCCAAAATTATCTTTCCATTTCTGATATTCCTGTTTTTCTTCTCCACTCTCATCTGAGCTTGATTCCCCTTCCAGTATACGTGATTAATATGTTAAGTTCGCAGCATTGTCATCATCCGAGGGATCACTAAGTTCTGATCTAATTTCAATCTGATGTATTCATCGATTGCGAAGTTTCTTCTTCTGTGAGAATTCTTCTCCTTTTAGACACTTGATAAAGTTTTTGGTTAAAAGTTAGCACAGTATTCCATGAAAAATAGTAAAATGTATCAGAAAATTTAATTATTTAAAAATATATATCTATTTATATTTAAACCCCACCATACTAACTCTCACCAGAAAATCCAGATTTTCTTAGGGGGGGAGAGAAATATGGAAGCACAGATATCTGTGGGGAAGATAAAAAGGCCATACTCCTCAACAAATGTATGAAAAAGAAAATTAATTGCAAAAAAGAGAGAAAGAAAGAAAAAAAGGGTCTCATCCTTGGCGACCCCCAATAATATTTGGTATTAATTATATAACTATATATTTCATTTTTATGTAGGCTTTCATCAAAATTATTGAAACACAAAAGAAAATCGCGTGGTAAGTACTTACCTTTACAGCTGCAGTGACTCAAGTAAGTGACTCCCGAGTCCCACAAGCCACATTAATAGAGTATAGTTAATATTTTTTTTTATTTTACAATTATTTAAACATTAATACAAAAATTTGTATCTAAGCAATTAGAAATTTATTGATAATTACCTTTTCACGACAGATGAAAAGAAGACGTGTTTTCGTTGTAATTGAAAACAAAGCTAGATTTGCCAGGTGAACGTAAAACATGGACAACAACCATCGTCTGTTGATAAAAAATTATACTTTACACTTTTTGCAAAACCGGCTCAATCGTTAGATTCGAGATTTTCTTATATACGACTATTCCAGAAGCAAAAACGTAAAAGAACATCTAACCCGCACGACCGTGCGGGTTGGGTCTTAAAGGGTTATGCGAGAGGTGGATTGAGTTGTCCTGGTAGGAAGTTTACTCCAACTTACACATAAAGGGCTGGGGATTCATCACATGTATATATATATTTGCTTTGGTGAGAGAGGCGGCATTTTCTATTTTTGTCCGGGGTGGCAAAACTGCTAGAGCCAGCTCGGCTATCTTTTATTGTTATACAAATTAGATTGCATACTTCGACAACTTGCAATGAGCTATTTCACGAGGTTTCTCTCCAGAAACTAAGCTGGAGTCTTTTTTTTTTTTTTGGTGTTATCTGAGTCTTAGTTTCTTGCATAAAATCGTGAATCACTATTTACGAGATAAATTTACTATACAAAGTGAATTGAAGTAAAATATGTGAGGATAGCCATTGAGAAAGGCTGTGACAGTTAATCAATAACTCGTAAAATAGAACAGAGGTCACCAACCGGTGGTCTGTGAAAAACTTTTGATGGTCCACAGAAAAATTAGGACATTATTTATGTTTTTATGAAGGTTCAGTTTAAAAATGTTGAATAACAAAACTTATTATGGGGATTAACTTTAATTTTAATAATTAATATTCTAATTAAATTCCTTTTTCGTTTAGCCAATTTTTATCTGCTTTTGTAGGCAGGGGCGGCTCTAGGGCCGGACGAACCAGGCCCCTGCCCAGGGTGGCAAATTGTAAGGGCGGCATTTGGATTGAATTTGGAAAATATTTTATGTTACAAAAAATTTTATATATTTTCTGAAATATTATTGGGTGAGAATTTGGTATTTCATTTAACATATCTTATTTCTTTATTTCGTACTCTGAATGTTTAATGTCAGTTTTCTTTTACATTGAAACTTGAAGGGTTCGAGTTGGGAGTATAAGTTAAATCATGAAATTTGATATGTTTACACATCTCTCACAAGTAGCTTTCACTCCATCCAGGAGTGGGATCACAACAGACATTCCTTTCACCCATACGATGTGTCCAGCGCATGCTTTTCAAAAGAGGACAAGAGTAATAAGAGTTTTTAGTAGACAGAGAACTACAGGAGATATTTCATTTTAGTCTTCAGTGCAGTTACTATAAGTTAAAGCAATATAAAAAAAAATATTGCCACAAAGGGGTTGAACTATCGAAAAAAATAGAATAAAAAAAAGTGTGTATGCTTATGACCACACGATAGAAGTGATAACTTCAAATTTTGTAATGTTATTTCAGGGATTAGTTATGAATAAAAAACATGGGGATATTAGTATTGTCCTATAAAATTATTTATTCATATGTCTGTACTCATAAAGAAATATTTTTGTGCGAAATATACAATCATATTTGGGAATTAATTGTATTCTAAGAAGGAAACAATAGGTTTATGGTAGCTGAAATAGGTTAAAAATGCCTTAGATTCAAAATTTTATTTAAATATATATTAAAAAAACTCCTTTAAGCGTTGTTCCGTACTTTCTCGTGCTTCATTTGACATAATTAAATTGAATTTTGATTTAAAAAATCAACTAAAGGTTTTGATTAGTCTTTTGAAAAATCTTTTAAAATTCCCACTTAAAATTATAGGTAATTTGTTCAGAAGACTTGATCCGTCTTTGTGAATTTTGGTTGTAATTTAATAATATTCAATCCTATCCATAAATTAATTTAAGCAAATGTATAGTAAGCCAGGTAGTCGATTGGGAAAAGAGGAATCTAGATCAAAACCTTTAAAAAGGGATTTAATCAGAGGATTTATATCACATAATCTTTGGCTTATACTAGCTCTTTTGTCATTGTATGACAGTTTTATACAAATATATCCAGTGCTGCTCCAAGGAGAGTCTTCTAAAAAATTTTTGTTTTCTTGTATTTAAATTATTTAATGTAACATTTTTTTAATAACTGTATACACTTAATTTTGTTATTTTAAATTTTTCTTATTAGACTCAAAGTATATTAAAGTATAATGCGATTAATAAAACTATTTGTTCATTGCTATTCCGATTCGCTTACAAAAACAGATTTTTTTCACTGCAATATTGCTAATGACAACTATACTATTTACTTAGTTCTATAAAAATTTGTCCTTTTTCTACATTTTATGTTTAATTCTAGTTCTCTCTCTAAGCCTATTTTTTAAAAATATTACATGTTTCATTTTCATGCTTCAACTAGAATACGAAAGAATCCCGCATTCATTTTATTAGAAAGAGGTAGCTGGGGGGGGGGGGCCCCACTTAGATCGAAGCTAGGAACTTTACTTTTACGGAGTATTGGTGGGGGGACAAACTACCCCGTTTCAGAATGGCGGGGAAAAAAGTCCCTCCTTTCCTTTTTAGGCGTGTGTATGTCCGACTGAAGGCGGAAAAAGCCGAATAAGTGTTACATTCCCGAGCGTGACTTTCAGTCATGTTCACTCTCGAGCAAATCGCGCCAATAGAAGTTATAACTTCCCTAAATTTTGGTTTGATAATTTTAGGCTCAGAATAATTCTTTTTCTACAATATAAATAACCAAAAATGATGATTATTGATAAGTGAGTATTGAGCAATACAATGTACAATACAACATTTCATAATCCAGCTCTTCCCCAGTACCGTCGAATCAGTCCGGTTAAAGCTTATTTTCCATTTTTCGATTTATCGAACTCTATGATTTCGACAGTAGGTCTTTTTTAAATTGAACACTGAAGAAGCTGTTAATTGTACCTGGTGTTTTTCTTGTATCTATTTAGTGTAAATGTCTTCTCGTAGCAATGTTAAAAAGTATTAAAATTAGTTTCACTTAAACAAAAATTAATTTTACTTTTTACCATAAAAAAGTTCCAACTACCTAAGCTTCAATCCCCCTATCTCTCTCGTGGCAGTATTTAACATAAAAATCAATATTTATTTTATTTTTTCCTTTATCTCTGTGCTATAAAACAGCTTTTCCGCATAGGTAGGTTTTGAAATTATGAAAAGATTTTTCAATCCATCCTACTGCCTTTGCCCCTGACCTCTACTGGATGGATATATTTGGGGAGTCTTAAGACACACCGAAAATATAATACAAGTATAATTTGAAACACTCCTATATATAGCTCAACTGAAGGATGCTATGTACATGTGTGGGACAATTGAGATAAATCTAAACTGGGAAGTGTGTCTTTCTAAGAGTATGGAAAAATATAAATTTTATTGTTTTCCGTAAAAATTGTGGCCCGGAACTTCAGGGGATTTCTATATTTATGTGCAAGACAGCAAAACACTTTATTTTACTTTTATTGTTGTTCAGAATCGACACAAATGCTCAGAGCACGCAACAAGATAGTCTCGAACGAATTTTCAAGGGACTTATGTGAAGCACTTGTAACTTTTGTTTACCTCTTATATTTGTCTAAGAAAAATTTGTATAGAATTGTATATTGGTTCAGTTTGCTAAAGAACAAATAATCTGCTGAAAAAGATATATCCAGCGCTCTATTTTAATAAATATAAATTCTTTTTAAAAAATTTTCATATATCCTTGATTTAAAATTTTAATAAAGAAATGTAGAAACATTTTATAAAAGATTCTATTGTTGAATAAAATTTCTTCGCAAATTGCTTCAAATTCAAATCAATGGCCTGAATTCATGTGACGTTACAGTCACATGATAATAACCACATGTTACAAGCCAATCAGTTCAAAAACTCATGTGATGTTATAGTCAAAACGTTAAAAGCAATCGTGTGTTTCCAGCAAATCAGTTCATGCGCTTTATTGTTGCAAACTTTTTTCCTCTTTTTACAGACACTTTCTCTTTTAAACAGTACATATTTCTCAATAATAACGTTCATGGGTCTACATAAAGCGTTTTATTTAAAAGAACATGCGTAAAATAAGTTTTTAATTTTAAAATCCTTTCGAAGAAAATTTATTTTTAACATTTGAACATTTTACCCATTTATGAAATTTTATCAATATTTTAAAAATAGAACTACAAGTACAATTAGTTTAATGGAGAACACGTGCGTGTCTTTATCATGAATCGAGTCCATTAGTTCAGGAAATCCGCTGTTGCCAATTTTTGGTTTTTGCAAGAACTTTCTTATT
Organism: Trichonephila inaurata madagascariensis; assembly: GCA_019973955.1. NCBI lineage: Eukaryota > Metazoa > Arthropoda > Arachnida > Araneae > Nephilidae > Trichonephila > Trichonephila inaurata. The sequence goes on from BMAV01015036.1 coordinate 12,035, forward strand.
GTTTATTTGTACAGGTATCCCTCGTATTACATGGCGCAAAACTTGAATTTAATATCATATGCGCGATTTTGATATAATACGATTTTAAAAAATATTATAAATGTGCTTCCTTTTCCAACTACACCAATGATTTCGAAAACATTTGTGCTATTGCATCGGTTGCTTATTTAAAGTTAGGAATAGCTTTAGCTAAAAAATTAGAAACATTTGCTGTTGTAAAAGATCCTGCACAATAATACGTAGCGGAAAATTTAAAAGAGAACTTCTGAATTAACTCCAGGATCGAAACAGACACGTAATTGCTATTACATTAGATAACTTTTGAAATGATGAAGAAATAACTAGTTAAGAGAAAAGTTTCAACCAACTTTGACAAATAAACTAGCTGTTATTTCTGATGAGAGTGACAGTGAAATTAATTTTGTGACCCTAATAAGCCGTTCCTACTTATTTTATAATAATAATTATTTCTTAAACATATATATTCCATTGTATTTATTAATTTATGAAGTTCGTATTTTTGTTGAAAAACTTGGAAGTTAACTTACTTTTTCATTTGCTTGTCTCATTGGAACGAAAATGCTTTAAAACTTGATTTTGATGCAACACGGTGCGCATTGCCTTGATTTATATTATTTCAAAGTTTTATATAACACGGTTTCGATGCAACACTATACATATTACCCTGATTTACATTCTGTGCATACCTTATTAATTTAATAAATAAATTATACAGTGGGTGATATATCAGTTAACGAACGTAATCCGTTCCAAGACTATGTTCGCTGTCCGAATTGTTCGTTAACCGATCATCGATTCACCATAGACTTCTATGTGAAATCGATTAATTCGTTCTGGAGACCCTAAAAAAAAAAGAAATCAAAACCGAAACTGATTGTCTAATGTGTATGAATATTCTATTGGAATTTGTTTTTTCTCAATAGAACTTTGAAGTGTAATAGGTAAGCAACATAATTCAGGAGAGATGAAAAACGATTTTTAGTCCGTTTCTCATATTTCAAGTATTTTTACGGCGGTAGTGCGTCATCGGCACCTTTGTATTTTATAGTCTGCACTGTTTGAAAAAATTAAGAATTCGCTTAATTTATTTGCCATGTCAGCAAATCTACTCGCCCATAACTTATCAGCTGTCAGAAAATATTGATATTCATATTGAAATTCTAGTATTCAAGTGTGTATTGATTTTAGTCATAAGAATAATTATTGAATGACCTTTAAATTCATTGTTAATTCAAGTTTCATTTAGTAATTATCAATACTAAGCATGCTTTAAACATTTCTCCTTTCAGTGATCTTATTTTGTATGCAAAATGATAACAAATGTTTAATATTAATTTTTTTTTCAGAGCCGAGAAGTGTTCGTTAGAATTCGTTTTGTTCATTATCCGAATATGTGTTCGTTATCCGAACACAAAAATCTTTCTTGAAAGTGTTCGTTAACCGATCACACACTGTACTTACGTATTATCGCAACATTTATCGACGTTCAAGATAACTCGCCAAGTTGGCAACCCCGATTTCGCATGTGTCGTACGCACTGAATTGACAACCATGTGCTGCGTTTCAGAATATATGTCACCAATAGATTGCGATAATACGTAAGTACCAAATAAATAAATATTGTATAACTCGGTTTCGATATAGCACGGTACAAATTAACCGTGTTATACGTGAGGCTTGTAATTGTTTTGTTTGTTTGTTTTTCTGAAAAAATTACTTTATGCAAGTAATTTTAAGAAAAAGAAAATTTAAGACACAAAAATTTCTACTTTCCTCTTTTATTAATAAGTAAAAAGAAATCTCTGTACAACAAGTAACACATAAAACAGCCGACGTACACCGTTACAATGACACATTTGTCTCGACTAGGGAGTAAACACAGAAAACAACGTAACATTACCAGACGACACTACACTCGATTAGTTTGGTGTCCAGCTTTTCTCACATAACAAGTAAGATTCAAAATTTACGAATCTACGTAAATCATGTATTGCATCGAACATGGAACATATACGACAACGACAATTCTAAGCCAGCTTAAAATATGTAAAACAATGATAAGAGTTTCATCTATGGACAAGAAAAATTTAAAGTTGGCATGAAAAGTAAAATACATTAAAACTACCAGATTTCCCAAGGAAATTGTTGTTTGTGCATCAGTTAAAATAATTTAAAATTCATTTAAACGTTAGTTTTAATTTAATAATATTTAAGAAATAAGATCGATATTTACATTTTCATTCATAAATTTATATAAAATGCAATGAAAGTAACCACCAGCAGTTTACAGATTTTCCTAAGGTTCTTTGATTTATTAAACACGCTATTAGAAGTAATATTTGAAATAACACTCACAAAAATGGTGTGCTATACTAAAAAAATTTAATGGATTTAAAAGAAAAAGCATATTTCCTTTTAAATGACAAAAATAAAAGTATTATTTACTTCTTCCCAAAAAGCTCTTTAAATTATTATAAAAACAATTAAAAGGGAAATTTTAGTAATATAACTCTAAACCTGTTTGATTTTTCTTTTAATTTTAAAATATAAATAACGGCTCCAGTGTACCCCACCTCCACCACGCCCCCTCCCATACTACACTTTAACAATAAATAATTTATTTATAGCATACTGTTTAAATGAATAGTAGCACTCACTGGCATCGGCATAGTTTCAATCTTGTCCAAATAGAGAATTGCCAGAGAATTCGTAAGTGCATACAACTTTAAAAATTTTTTAAATAACTATTACGGTTTGATCAACTTCGTCATCTGGTCTTTGCAAAAGAGAAATGTTTGAATGCATGGTATGATTTCACAAATCAACCAAATGTAATTTTAGACATGGAAAGTTGATGCATAACGTATAATAATTACAAAACCAAGGATAGGATAATGCTATTTTCAATTTCTACTTACTAAATAATAGCAAGATATTTTTTTTAAATCCAACATTAAACAGAAAGCAAAAATAAAAAATTTCGTTTAAAATATACTAAATCCAGTTCATAGAGTGAAAAGGAAACTAAGTAAAAATTTTAAAATGCCATTGAATTTTTAGAATAAAAAAACAATTCTGGGTTAAAAAAAAGAACGAATTAATTAAATTCAAAATTCAAGTAAGTTAAATTCAAAGTTACGTAAAATGTAAGTACAAAGTTCATTTTTAGAGTGAGCAAAAATTCATACTGATGCATGCATGTAGACAGTTATAACAGAGAAACACATGGATACAGATTGACATTAACAGAACAAAATATGTCAAAAGCAGTGATTCGCCATCAATGTCCACCATGTAAAAGTCTGTGCCGACAACTGCTTGAATCATGGAAACTGAAGTGAAAACAATACAGACCATAATATGTTACATGTGAAATGAGAATGCGTTTGTGAAAAAATAACTTAAGTCTGGAACACCGGTATAAAATAAACAAAGGAAAGATAAAAGTCTTTTTCAGTTGCTCGCCGATCCAGCCCTGTCGGGACTTAACTCACTCTGTTTCTTCCGAGCCTGTGAGAATAAAAAAAGAGAAATTAATACCAGTGAAGTGGCAGCATTTAATTATAACAAATATTATGAAAGGCAATGGCAACAAGAATAAAAATATAATATTTAGAACTTTTGGTACTTAAAAGGTATCAGACTAGGTTGAAAAAATGCTTTTTAGGTGTTTGATTTTTGGTGTTGTTTGGGTCATTAGGGAAAACAGAAATTAATTATTGTGGGAGAAGGACTAATACATAAAACTAGAGTTTTTTAAGTTTTTTTATAGCATTTACCTTATCTAACTAATAAAAATATTTTTTTTTTAATTCGTTTTTTGAAGAATGAACTTTTTATGATAATTTGTGCACGAAAAACGGGATATCTTCTAAATAATCCAATCAAATGCAATGAAATTTATAACATATATGCTATGGACTCTTCAGAGTGTAACAAACCGCAGGTTTTAGGACAGCTACATTTAATCACATTTTACAGCCATTTTTAGCTTACAAAATGCAGTAATTTTGACGAAAAATCATGACCATCAAATTTAAATGCTAATAAAATATTTATTTCTTAAACTATTTTTTATATCCTGCGGTTTGTGACACTTCAGAGGGATCAAGAAATATATCAATGACGTTAAAATTGCATAATGTGCAATTTATTTTTAATTATCACGTTTTTCTTAACTTAAAAAATTTTTTGCTAAATTTTCCTAAAAATAATTTTTTTTTCTAAAAAAAGGGCGATGCATGTTAGTTATTTAATAATTATAACTTTTTAAGCCTATTTATGTTCTTCAAAACAATAAAATTATCCAGAAAATAAATTTTTGAAAAATTTATCTCCGAACCTAGTCGGATACCTTAAATATTAAACCGTCAACCAATTGTGATACTTACGTATTATCACAACAATCACCAATGCTCAAGATAACTTGCCAAGTTGGCAACTGCAATTTCGCATATGTCGTACGCACTGAATTGGCAACATGTGCTTCGTTTCATATAATGTTGCCAATAGGTTGCGATAATACGCAAGTAACCCAGTTTCTCCTAAAAAGATCGTCGCCAATTCAAAAGATATCGCCAAACGTTGTCATCATTATCGTTTTGAAACATTTACGTGGGAAAGGTTTTTCACTAATGGCTGTATATTGTGGCATTTGGTCAATAGTATAATATGTAAGTACCAGATTTCGTATGTTCAAAAATACATGGAGAAAGAAAATCACAAATTAAACGGTATTTACGTATCATACCGTTGGCTTATTTGTCAAACAAGAAGGCACCGTCAAATGCTAGGATATGCAGCCAACAGCGGGAAACTGTTTCCACTCATGTACAAACAAGTATCTTTTCGCTCATACGATGGCAGAATTTGGCGATGCCTTTTGATTTGGCGAAATTAATCTATTTGAATTCATTTTTTCGAAAAGCTCAAAAGTAATTTTTTCACGATATTCTAAAGTTATTTTGTTCTTAACACCATACACTAAATCAAGCACGAGATTTAATTGTAGCTATACATTTGCTGCCACAACGCAATCATGAATTAATTTAAAATAAAAAAAGTGAATAAAAGTATAATTTCAAATTTTTACCCTTTAGATTACTTTTAAAAGCCTAAGCAGTAACTTTTTATATAAAAATGAGTTGGAAAATACAGAATTTTTATATTAAATATTTGAAATTATAAGATTAACTTAAAATTATATTCAAATATTTGCAAAACCGTAAGTTAAAGTTTATATTTTTATTTTATTAGAATTTTTACTACAAAAAAAAATTTTTAACTGATTTTTTTTTCTGTCTTTCTTACTTAAGCCGAAAAAAGTAGCAATAAATAACCATTCAATTTTCGATGAAAGAAAGATTTCGATTCACAAGTAATTTGACAAGCTAACTGTATGTATATTCTACTCAACACCATGCAATTGATTTCACAAGTCATTTCTTGAGCTCTAGTAATATTACTAACAAACAAATTTACTTCAAACATACAATATATAAAATCGCTTATCTACAAAAACTCCCTACCAAACTTTTCAGAACAGATTACACTCATTTTAATTGCTTCGGTTCCCACCAACCAACAACCCAAAAAAAGAGACCCGTTTAAAAAGTGTTCGAATTTTTGAAAGCACCGCGTGATCGAACGTTTTTTAAGGAATAAATCGCCTCTCCAATCCCCGCGACTAATTGTTAATTCCTGCACTAAACTATCCCTTAATCCCATTCTGGTGAGTCGGCCACCGGTTGCCCTAGCAACGGGCATCTCTGTCCCATTAAAATCGTCTACTTGAAATCCTTTATCCGAACCGAATTTAATCGCATCAAAAGATTAAACGTTGAATCGAAGGGTCGCCAACTTTTGTCTCTTGGCGACAACATATTAGGGGATGGGAGGGTTCTTTTGTGTTGATCGCGCAGAATGGGAAGAAGCGTTCGATTTTTGAACTCACAACCCCTCCATTGAAAGTTTTTGAAAGAACTGTCTGCAGAAATAAACTATGATTTTTTTTTTTTTACACACATGAAAATATTTATCTCATGTTCGATTTTAACATTGAAAGTTTCCGGTGAAAGTTTATTATTAACCCTTTTAATTGCTAACATTATATGGATTGTTAAAAGGGATGAACTACTATAGTTAACGTAATAATAACTATAGTGCAAAATAATAATAACATAACGGGCGTAGTTTAACAAGCGAATAATAAAAGATTCTAAAAGAAAGTAATATGGAATAGTTTTTCTCAAAATTGTTCGCAATGCAATTTGCATACTAAATTTATATTTATAAATTATTCTAGGCACGCTTTATAGCGTGAGACTTCTAAATCTATTTATTCCTTTAAGCTGGCGTAAACTGCGCTTCCTTCGTATTTGTTTTTAATAATCTAATGTATAAGAAATTAAAATATTTTTAATGCTTTGTTACAAGAACAAAATTAAATAACTTTTCCCGTTATTCTTTTTAAGAGTAAAAATATACTTTTTTAAAAAGCCAAAATGTCTTTAATAGTCTCCATATAGACTAAAGTCGGCTCCGGTGGCTAAGAGGTAGCGTGCCCCCTTCGTAAGCCCAAGGTTGCGGGTTCGATTCCGGCTGGAGTCTATAGATTTTATGGATGCGAAAATAGTAGGCAAGCATGTGATATGATGTGGCATGAAAAAGTTCCCTCGAGTATCAATTTGGCTCTGGTACTCTTGGCAAAATTAAATCATGGTAATATTTAGCATCTGACGAGAACTTAAATTAAAATTCAAGCGTCCAAATTTGGTAGCGAGGTCGCCACTAGGTGGTGTCCCTATGAAATGGCTCTCACATTGGGGACTTGCCGTGTCTGCTAAGGCTAAAGGCCGTATCACACGTACATTTTTGGTGCAACTTTTTCGCCCAATTTTTCGTCCAATCCGAGGGTGAAGGGTTGCCGTAAAGACTTCAGCCACGCTCTATCTCTACATTGAAAAATTACTCGCCGATTTTTCTGCTTCGTAAAACGAACATCCAAAATTATTTCTTTTATTTCTCTTGCGCTCTTATTGATGGGCGTTAAGAAAGAAAGTAAAGAAAGGCGTGTAAGAAATGGAGCACTATTCTGCTTAAAATATACGCCATATCTGATGCGCATGACGAGACTAAAGCCACCCTCTTGTTTATGACGTAGGGCGCCGAAAAACCCCGTTGGCTAGAATTTCAAGCAACTTTTATTTGGAACAACTTTTTCAGCTCACTGGGAAAAAGTTGTTCGGAGCCGTTGCTATGGCAACTAGGTAGAAATTGTTCGAAATTGGCTGGAAAATCGCTCGAAACGTGTTCGTGTGATAAGGCCTTAAATTGCTAAAATGCAGACCCATTGAAAAAAAAAAATCATATAGAGTCTAAAAAAAAAGGCCAAATATAATTTTATAATCCTATATAAAAATTATTAAATGTGCAATATCCATTAACTTAAATATTTAATATAAAAATAATTAATCGTCTAAGTACAAACAATCAGTTTTTAACAAAAAAAAATCAGTATTTATTTACCACCATAATTTGATACATATTAACATTTTTTTTTTCTTTTTGAAAGTTACTCATGTATTCCAAGCGACAGCTATCTTCTTATCGTTGTTGAAAGTTTTTAAGGATTTGACACACACATTTCACACGATACAATATTCTAACCCCCATGACCCTACCCAGGAGAGACGGCACGTGCCGCACAGATTTCCAGCAACTCCCCCGGTTGCAGTTTCAAATTACCCACTTGTTTGATTACAAGTCGTCAACGTGCCCTCTTCCAGTGTGCAGAAGGCGAATTGTTCTCAATGGCTTATCCCCATCCCGCTTTTTCACTCTTAAATTTAAAATAAAAATGTCATACTTGGTTTACAGTCGTTTATATCTTCTATAATGAATTAGTTTCTTTTGTAATTGCAATGTCCACTTGTTAATACTAATTTAAAATTGAATCTCTAATGAATTTCGTGGGCCTTGTGGGTGGCCTTCGTGGGCACAGCCTAATGGGTGGCATTAGCAACAACAAAATTGAATCTCAAATCGAGGGGAGTTAATTCCCCACAATATGTGCATCCTCTTGCAGTACTTCATTCAAAAGCTATAATTTTTTTTGCCGCACTGAGGAAGATCCGTCTGACAGATGGGTACATAAATTATTATTATTATTTTGAATTTTATTACTTTAAGGACTGTTTTAAATGTCCTTATAGCTCATGAAATTGAGTATGGCTCAAAAATAAGATGTGTGGGGTTAAATCAAGCACACATAACAATATATTTTTATCACTAGAATTGCGACTAGCATTTTTATAAAAACTGGTTAAAAATTATTTATATTCATGTAAAAGTAATTAAAAATAATAATACCAAACTCCAAAAAAAAAACTATGGGAATAGCCGGGTGATAAGAAAAATCGCACATATCGTGAGTTGAAAAAAATAGCCATGTACCACCACGTGATCCTCTCACTTGGTAGAGTCCAACTGAAAATGCCAAGGCAGCCCACTCCCCAAATCACACCATATCGTTATCTATAGGCATCAAAGCAAATCATCCCCGTCTGAGAGAAGGATGCTCCGTCAGAGGGTTAAGTAGGGAAACTTTCTTGTCTGGCAAAATATTTTTAACTGAAAGTTTTAAAATGAATATGATTTCTGTTTATCCGACATTATTTATCCCTGAGTAGCCGTGGTAGCCTAAGGGTCATGGTCACGGACTTAAGGCTGGAGTGTTATATGTTTGAGCCCCAGTGCTACTGAAGACCCACCGTGTAAAGGGGCTGATGCGCGCTAAAATCTGTCGTGGTTCAAGTGAGTGAATATTAACCCTCTAAGCGGTCTGCACTTAAAGTCTTGACATTCTGGAGATGCTTCAACAATGCACCGCACATATTTTTTTGCTTTCAGGTGGGGTTCTCAAAAGCGGTTGAGCCGTATTTTTAAGAATGCGGCTCGGCCGCTTTTGGGAATCTTGCTTGAAGGCAGAAAAAGCATCTCTGGAATGGCGGAATTTTACCCTACACGGCGGGTCTTTAGTGGTACTGGGCTCGAACTCATGACAAAGCCAGCCCCGATCCGATACCTATACCACTCGGCTACCGCGGCCCCTGTCGTGGTTCAAAGTCCTTACATTGATGTGGTGTAGAAGTTGGGGGAGGGAAGTGCCGGTTCAGGTAGCATCTTCGTCACTTGGCTATGGTTCAAAACTACGAAGTCCGTCACCAATAGAACCCGTGTTGTTTTATAGTGCGATGTTAATAAACACTCATTCAATCCTTGAAAGTTATTTGGCAAACGAACCTTTCGTGAAGGAAACTACTTTTACTATAGGATGATACACGCGACATGTTGAAAACACTATAGCAGATAAAACGATCCTATTTTCTTTTCATGAGAAAAAAAAAGAATTAGATCGATTTTAAAGTTCAAAATTTAGCAAAATACAAAGAATGTAATACTAGCCTTCAACCAAACATCCTTCATAGCTCTTAATCCACAACAACAAAACCCAACATTTGCAAATCACCATGATGTCATACAGAAACATTAAAAACGACTCTATCACCAACGCTTCATCTACGCACCTTGCACACGACCTGTCAATCAGGGTACGCTTGTATCACTACAGCGTACAAGCGTGTAATTATGCCCCCCCCCCACCCTGTTGCGTCACGTGTAAAACAGTAACCGGAGAAATAAGACGCGCATTAAATCAGTTCTCCCCGTCATCGAGTGACCCCTCCTCCTGCCCTTTTGTCGCCCTCCGTGCTCTCAAAAAATGAGCCCCCATTCATCGCAGAGGGCAGGAATTAACTTTGTCAATAGAGAGATTAGGTGCCCTGTTCACCCGGGCAGCGCGTGCCCGCCCTACAATTTTCTTGCGCAGTATTTGTCTCTGCATCCCCCCTTTTTTAATAACCCGATGGGTCTTGTGCCTCCCCCTTCTCATCCGCAATAGGAAAGTTAGTCAGAATAAATCCATATGCAAAAGATTCGAGTGTGTGAAGAGGGAACTATAATCTCTCAGGGGTTCTTTTTTGGCAAGAGTTGGTGACGGAGTAAAAACTGAGTGACAGCGCATGCTCGAATCATTATTCAATACTTCGTTTATTTCACTGGTATGATGGCACCGAAAGGTTTGTCCTTAGAGTGAGATTTAAGGTTCACTACAATGCATAAATTTCTGGGTCTTGGAATGCAAATCTCTCATTGCTGGAGATATAGAAACATTGTTTTCTGAAATCATTAACCAACATCACTTAATTTCTCTATTATATAGAGTTTACCCTACCCTTTCCAAGCTAAAATAATAATAATACAGTTTAATTTTGGTTATATATTGATTCAATCGCAATTGATAGACCCGATGACCTCGACAGTTGTTCTTTCTTTTAATTCCGTACTATTACAATATATTGTTTTTTCTTACTTTCTAGTCAGGAACGTCTTAAGGCATGGGCCGACTGGGCCCGGGTCCCGACCGCAGAGGGACCTCGTCTCGTTCTCGACTCAGCCTTCATAATTCGAATAATTTCAACGGCCAAATGTTATTTCCGGCTGTATTCTCCGAAAAACTGGGAATTTCGGACGATATATCAACTGGCTACATGGAATGACCGTTGTCCATGTATAGGCCGTGGCCCTACCGCCATACACCATCATTACTCATTGTCAAAAGGTGGCAGTTGGTCGAGCTGGTTTATGTGATTGTAATTCATGCTTATCTATTTATTTCGGATTATTGTTTGTAAGAGTATTTGACAACGAATGTTATGAACTGTCATAGGTGGGACCTATGACCCTAAATAGATCAAGATGGTCTAAGCTGTCTGAGACAGCCTTGGCCAGTATAACTGGCTGTAGTGCTTGGAAAGAAAAATATAATGTTTATTTAATAACGAGTTTATTTATTTATAACGAAATCATTCGTAATAATACTAAATTATGCTCCTTTTTCGACGAATAAACACTCATCAAACAGTTAAATGGTTGATAATCTTAACGATAAAACTTCGAAATCCTATTTCTTGAGACTCGCAGAATATAATCAACAATAGAATATCTTGATTCCAGTCATTACTGCGCCAAACTTACACAGGATCCGAGCACGCAGAAGAGGGAAAATCGCGGATTTGGGAATGAAGTTTGAGCACGGGATGCTTTAGTTCGTACTTAATTGCACGGTCGCAGCTCAAGTGAGTATCACATAAATTTTTTTTCCCCTGCCCTCTGTTTCGATTGGTATTATATCGGTGTGTGAATGTAACATATTTAAGGGATTAGAATCGTACTCCAACTAAGATTAAACAAATAAAAGAAAGAAAAATCTGGCAATGAGAAGAATTTAAGAGAATGATAAAGTGAAGGAATAGTTCAAAAACAGACTAACGAGGTGAGAGCTAGCAGAAGGAAACTCAAATGAATTTTACAATATCAGGAACTATGTTACATGGAATGCGATTCTGGTAAGATTTTTCCTGTTCAGCATTATAAAATTCCCTTGTAATTGCATTTTTTAAATATTGAAACAGTAAATGTGTTTCGTATTGTGTAAGATATTTAGTTCTCACCAGTTAGCTTCTTTTTTATAAATATTTTAAATGTGTGTTTGAGTTACAGAAAAAAGAATTGTAATGCAAAATCGACGCTGGTTAAACTTTATACGTAATCAATTTTTTTATATTTTCCAGATATTATCATTCCTTTAGATTTTTTTGATCACTGGAGTGATAAGAATAAAAAGGGTCCGTGGATAAACCTTGGCTACTATTATTCACAACATTAATTGCATCCAAAATCAGACTTAGACATCAGATCTCTTACAGCTAAATTGCATCTACGAGTACTAAAAGGCGAATTTATATATATAAAAAAAGAAATCGATAACTAAAATGATATATATTTCAGAAAAAGACTTCATATGACCTTAGTTGCTTTTAATGTCTTCCGCGAAGGCTTTTGCAAAGAAATTGAAAGAATTTTAGGTACTTACGTACTATCGCAACAATGCCAACGTCCAAGATAACTTGACAAGTTGGCAATCATGTGCTTCGTTTCATATAATGTCGCCACTATGGTTCCGATAATACGCAAGTACTGAATTTCAAGAAATCGAAGTCCCGATGATGTCAAAATATTTGGCTCATTTTCTTATTACTACTACATCTACTCCAAAAAAGCAGCCTAATGACGGAAAATATGATGTGATGTCTGTTTTAAGAATTTGCATAATTTGATTCTATTTCATGGTCTTTTTTTTATATTCAAATTATGAAAATTTCATAGGATTAACACAACATTTACGATTTCAAAACAAAATTTATAGATAGGCGCCTTAAAAAACAACAGTTGACAGATTTAAATAATACTTTTATGGTACGAACAAAACGGGTTTGAAAACAGTTGCACATTTTACGCAGTGATTGTGATCTCTATGCATTTATTCCATGATTATAATACTCTTTTGCTGGATTTCAGATAACACTTTTTAAGTGTTTGCTAAATCCCAGTGAAATTTGGTACAAATATTTCTCAAATCTAACTTTCCTGAAAGAAATACACAAGCTAGATAAACTTCAGCTTGTGTATAAAAGAAGAAAAAAAAAATCTCTGAAATAAGCTTATTTTTCGTTCTTTCACTATCGTTGCCATCTGCAGAATTAGAATCCGACCGTATCGAAAGATGTCATCTACCGTACAGAGCAGATGATAAAGGGACCAGATTCTAGCGGGTTGTTTGTGGGGTGAAAAAAAAGGAACCCCATATCCTACTTCCAGGATTAGAGGAGCTTCTTTTGGGAAATATCTTCCTAATCCGTTTGTTCACGGGACGATAAAAATCGGTTTTGTCTCCGTTGCATTGTCAGGTACTGAAAACGATAGCTTTCGGGATGATTCGCTCAAAACAGAACTTTTTTCCCCTGTCTTCTATCTATCCATAGGAGAGCGGAAAAAAAGATATATTGTTGCCATTTGCTCTTTCATGAGCAACAAAATATTTTGCTTAAATAAATTTTTCTGAAAAAATGCGTTTTACACTCTTAATAAATTTTTTAAAAAATATCTCCGAATTTATTTGGAATGATGAACATTTTTGTCCAGAACTTAAAAACCGATCGATTATTTTTGAATCTGTAGTTTTCGGCATCTCTATTTTGATTCCAAAGTATATATTTAAAAAAAAAAATATTAACCGTTTGAGTCCCATGGGGAATTGAAAAAACACTGTCGAAGAATCACAAACAGCACAACCGTGCTTTCTCAGAATGAGTATGAAAAGACCCAAGCAGCACGATAGTGCTTTGTTCATTTTACACCGATGAATCCCATAGTATTGTTTTATCTTTTGTAAAATGCACTTCCTTCCTTCCTCAGTGGCTCGACAGCCCTGAGTGGACCTTGGCCTTCTCAAGAAGCCTTTTCCTGCTAGTGTTCTCCAAATCCTAGTTCTCAAAACTAGGAGATCTTTTTCTAGGCCATCAATCCATCCAAGATTTGGTCTGCTCTTCGCGTGCCAGTTGGTTGAGCATTGATGACTTTTTTAGTAGTGCGGTCTTCGTTCATTCTGGCAGCGTGACTTATCCATTGAATTCGTTGTATTTTGATGAAGTTATCAATGTCAAATTCTTTACATGATTCATAGAGCTCTAAATTTGATCTTCCCTATGTTTCATTTACCTGAATTCCTCCAAAAATAAAACTTAAAATTCTTCCTTTCGTAAATACTTATCATGTTCTCATCTGTTCGATGTAAAATGTACTATTTACATTAAAAAGAGCCGTGTAATGTACTTGCTTCACTAAATCTGAGGGCACGACTTCAACAATCAGTAATGCACCGTCAGTTGTCCATAATGTTCGAAATGTACTGGGTTTTCTCGACATAAAATCTCATCAGCACGATCGCGCTGCTTGAGACCCAAACGGTTGATATAAGTTCTAAAAACGTAACAGTTAAGGAGAAATTCAATTGTCCTTTCACCAGCATGCAAATAAGCATCAATTTTAATTATAGTTATTTCATAATAAAAAACAGGCTGTTTTTTCACGATCAATATTCCACAGTCAAATGAGAATATATGGAACTAATAATTGTTAACAATAAATTGCAACTTTTTTTTTGTATGGTTACTCTATTTAGGATAGTGAAGTGCTCAAAGCTAAGGCCAACGACAGGCGTACATCTAGCCCATTGCCACGATGCATTTCGTGAACCTCGATTTGACTATGTCAGACAGGTGGCATGAGCAACAACAACAGGCTAGTGAAATTCTACGTGGAGAGGGGGGGGGATTATATGGATTAACTTAAAGTTTAATTTCCTGTGTCTTAAAATTTGGCAAAATCATTTGTTAAGTATTGACACAAGTATAAAATGTGCCCTTAAAATTCAGACAAAATTTGAATATTTGTTTGGTTATGGGTCTAAGAATTATAAAGAACGTGCAAAACTAAAGCAGGAAAAGAAATATGTGAGTGAGTGTTTTTTAACGTCGAATCATAAGGCGAAGGACCTCGTAATTTTGAACCATGGTCAAATAACGAGGACACCCGAGCTTCAGACCAAAACGCACACCAGCGTGAGGATTTTGAGCCTCCTGTAGATGGCCCCTCTACAGGGTCTTCAGAGGCAACAAAGGCTCGAACTTGGGACCATGTCGACTAGGCTCTACGGTAGCCACAGAAAAACAGACTTTCAAATAAAGAAAAATCAATACCAGTAAATATTTCCAGTTTACCAGTTACTCAAAACGACATTACGAGACAAAAGTCTTTATAGGATTCAAACACGATGAATTTTGTTGGGAGAACTACTATTTTGATTAATCTCGTCTTAAGGAAAGGAGCTTATTATCAACAAGTAGCAAAAAATTGTTAATTATTTCTATAGTAATTTTTAATTTAGTTTTTATCCATTTTGAAGGCAACATGTATGCATTACTAATTTTATTTTAATGTTGAATGACTGAAATGTTATAAAGTTAAACGTATAAGCTATACATAAAAATTAAAAGATTTTTTCCTTCTCGGGTTTTTTTTTTCATATTATTTTTTATTTCCTCTTGTATGGTTTTTAGATAATGTGGCACCCATCTTTTTACTATAAAATCTGTCATATGCTTTACTGTTTTTAACACTTATTCTTTTTTTTTTGCATACTTTTCAGTAAAAAATATCTACCATGTAAAAAAGAAATGCATTACTATCAAGCAATGGCCCACACAAGGGGGGTCCTAGGGGTTCGGAACTCCTAGGACCCAAAGCCCTTGATTTTTTATCCCCGCGATTGATTATAATTTTAAGTATATAGTACACAAAATTTAGTTAAGTATTTGTTATTAATGATTAATTTTATTACTTAATGCTAATTATTCATTCAATAATTAGTTCTTTACTGTTTTTCGTTTCCGAAAATCGACAAAATCAAAAGGAACATGATACAAGAATGGTGGACTTTCGACCCTTGAAAAATTCCTGTGTGCGCTACTGCTATCAAGCAATTTTACAATATAAATCCTCATCAGGACATTCTAAAAACACAAACTTGCGAATTCTGTTACTACACAACTCCATAGAGCGAAACCGAACATCGTATTCACAGTCGCATTATCAGAGACGGGGATCAGAACAGAATCTACCGAGGGATTAACTGATTGCCATCTAAGTATCAAATTCTCTAAACAGAAAAATTATCCGCCATACAAACACGTTACCTTTCAGAACTCTCCGCTACGTTACACAATAAAAGAACGGTGGACATTAAGAATTGCTTGAGCATGCACGTTAAAAAAATGGGGACCGAGAGAAAGAAAAAAAAAAGGGTGAAAGCTTTACGTATCTTGATGGCAACAAGCAAAGCGATGGTTGTGATTTCATGAACGAACAGATGTTTTATGTAGGTTTCGATACGACAGGAATCAATATGGAAAAAGAGAACTAAAAATTTTAGGGACAAAAAAGAATGAATTTTAAGTTTCGTAAGACACAATAATGTAGTAATTTACAACTTATTGGCCAACTTTGGTGAACTTTTATAGCAGATATAATTTTTTGGTATCTGCATATTATAACGGCTGCCAATTTTGTCAAATCAGATGCACCGCTATTTGCAGCTAATAGGGGAAACCATACCCGTGAATGTTCAAACATAATAACAATAATGGCAGCATTTGGCAAGGTCTTTTGAATTGGCGACATCTCTTTAACCGGTTCAAAAGACCAGGGAAAATTCCATTGCAGTCAATAGCTGTTCCGTGCATGTTCAAACAAAAATAATAACTGCATTTGGCGACGTGTTTTGAAATGGCAACAGCCTTTGATTTCGTGAAATTGGTCTAGGGTATAATACATTATTATTTTATTATTATTATTATTCTACATTTGACTGAACTTGGAGAAATCTTTGAAAAACTAAAAGTAACGACATAACTATTTGATTTAAATTAGTACAAAAGAATTGCTACAGTCAGATATTAAACAGTTTAATTCTATTTCAATTTACACGTGCAAATGTACCTAGAAAAATTCAAAAAGTTGCATATTAAGATGGGGTTTCTTTTTTCCAGTTGAGAATTCTCAGTGCCACATGCAAAATTAATAATTTCAAAAGTAAAGACTAAATATTCGAAAATTTAATCAAAAATAGTTATAGTGAATGGATAACTGTTTCTACTTTCAAACACAAAACTGTACTGAAAGGGGGGGAGCATTAATTTTAAATACATTTTGAGTAGAGCGAAGTTTTTATTTTATTTTATTTATTATTTTTTTAAAGCTAAATATTTGATAAATGATTCTGACAAAGCCCATGGGAAACAGACCTCGAGGCAGACCCCCGTTAAGATGGATTGACTGTGTCTAAAAAAAAACCCAAATATTTTAAGGGTCAAAAACTGAAAAATAGTTGCCAAAAGTAGAGATGCCTGGAGAAATATTCGATAGTCTCAAAATGAATAACTTATACGAAACATAGTCTTGCATGAATATTGAAAATCTCCTGAAAACATTAATTCACGCTCGATTTTGCAATTAACAAATAAACGTAAATTTTAATTTCAATGCAGCAGCCAATTCTATTAGAAGCAATGATTCAGAAATAAATATCGGGAAAAACTCACAGAACTCTTCTCTCATCTATTTTTCTTTTCATACCCGGAAAGGGTCATCTCACCATATTCCCTCACCCCTCTTAGGCCCTCCAAAAAATTCTAACAATCCCCTTCTTTGTGCATTCAACATACGCTCTTTACACAAGAAGCATACGCATGAAATGCGATACCAGCCCCAATTTTCAAATTACACAGAAGAGGGGCGCAATTAAAAAAGGACTCTAAAATTCCAATTTTTTTTTTTCATTCTAAATTTCATTTTATTACTGAAGTACATTCAATACGATTTCTCTCTGTTTGATCGAGGGAGTGGGGGAGGGGTTTTCTTTTGAATTTCGGAACGACGGTGGTGCTCTGCAGCTGTCTGAGACGCGCGCACGTACTTTTCTAGCGCGTTTTTTTACGCCTAATAGCACCGTTCTGCATCTGCCGACCCCCTCTACGCCAACCCCTGATTTTTTTTAAAAAAAAATCGAATCTTCATATATATTTTCTGCTCTTCCTCCCCTTTTTTTCTACATTACATAATAGACTGAAAACGAATATACTTTTTTAAGTGGTGTGGACCATATCATTCTATTTTACTCAGAGCTCTGTTTGCCAACACGGTTAAGGTTCATCGACGGGAGTTAAGTACTTGAAATGAGACACCACTCAGTACAGTGTGTGTGTTAAACCGGGTGCTGATAAAATTCAATTTTTACTTCTTTCTTCTATTACTTGATATTAACCTTTTTTCCGTTTGGATCTTTTCAGAGATCCACGATTACAAAACTTAAGCTGACGTAATTTTGTCCATTTTCAATCAATTAAGATGATTAGTAAAATAAAAAAGTGAATATTAACCCCTTAACTGGTTTGCCCGTACACTGTACGGGCTACCGAAAGCTGGCCCCAACCGCTTTGCCCGTACGCTGTATGGGCACTGATATTTTTTTTCTATCTTTGATTTGCACACATTTTTAATTGTTTTCGTGAGATTATTAGCGGTAGTTTTTAAGAAATGGAGTTTGTGCACAATTTACATTTTGGTGCAAGCGAAAATTGCTCATTGAAGGCAGGAATTTAGACGAGAACCCCGGTGTTTTCAGCATGGTATGGCACATCCGGTATAGTGGTTAGTGACGCTGACTGATCATTTCGGCTATTCAAATCCCGGAGATGACATGGATGTTTGTAAATGTATAGTGCCTTCGCAGCATGGGGGTACTCTAAATAGTCGTCGAACTGCAAGTCCTCTCGTGAGATTGGTGGAAGGGGAAGAGAGATGGGAGGCCTCTGACTACCCTGAGGGTGTTCTCCAACAAAATTAGGGTGGAACCGAGCAAAATCGCACTGTCACCTGCATGGTTCTCAAATCTAAGGATAATGACAGAAGTTAAATTTTAGTCCTTAGCCACGATGAATTTCGTGGGCCTTGATCTGATGTTACTGTGGATCAGGTGGCATAAGTAACAACAGGAATTTAAATTCTTGAAAATATTCGATAAAGAACAGGGATTGACAAGGCCATGTGCAATTTGTTGCTTGAGAAGAAATGAAGACGGAAAGATAATCTAAAAAAGTCGATATTATCTCCGTCACCATTGCAATGTAGGACTGAGTATTACACACCATGCTTCAAATTGGATGTGCACATATATATGCGCACGCACGCACGCGCACACACACACACACAAAATCCTCAACCATTTGGTAAAATGGTAAAAGCATTACATTTTTCTGTAAGTACGAGAGAAATTCTTTTGAGGTATAAGAAACATTCTTCATAGCATGTGTACTTATAAAAGAGTGTACTTATAAAAAGCAAACATCCTGGGGTTTTTGCGTTACACAAATATAAAAGAAATAGTGTAAAGACTTTAAAAAAGGAAAATTTAAATAAAATTCTTCCATTTTCTCATTCTGTTGAATATTATGCTTAGTTATATGCAATAAAAATATGTGCCTTTTTTTTTAGAACATTTTAGGCAAAAAAAATTTTTTTTAAAAAATTGGCCGCTTAAGGGGTTAATAAATGCATTTTCCAAGTCACAATAGACAACAAGGACTTCCATACGCGAATCAGGTTTTCTTTTAAAGTGTAACCTAGTGCTTTTGAGAGATATCCTCCAATATTTATGACTTGTATTTTCCTAAGATAAATACGATCATAACTTATGTGTCTGTATTGATCAGTTATACTTTCAATGAAATTAGTTCCAATCAGTGAATGCCAAGTATGTACCAATTAAACCATCGTGTGCAGTTAGCTCTTAGTTAATAAATTTAACATGGAAAAGTATTGATTAACGTCTTTTATAAATTAAAAGTCCATCCACAATTTAACAATACTCGTCATATGAGCTTCCAAAAAAATAATTCATGAATAAAATTTTCATCACATATCGGCTAAAGAAATCAAGTTCAGTTTTACCAACAAAATGGTGACACTTTTTAAAGAATAAAATAAAAAATTTAAGAGCAAAACGCTTTTCCCGAAAGACCCCTTCCCCCACAAATTATATTCTAAATTCCATTTTGCGTGCGCTTCACCTCCCATCCCTTATTGAAAATGGACTACATCTCGTTTCTTTAGAAACGGACAGAAGTAGCTAAGCAGATTGAGCTCTTCTCGTGACAGACAATATTTAAGGGCTCTTAACAAAGGGCAAAAGCCAATCATTTAACAGTCACTCAAATACCTACTGATATGAGGTTGTAGCTCGAAAGAGATGGGTACTCAAGTCATCCACCCAAACGATATTTAAGGGACTTTTGAAATTATCCTTTTCCGGGAGAGAAAGATGAAAAATAATAATGAAAGAGAAACAATAAAAAACGGGCATTGGTTCTGTACCTTGAGGCTCTTACCTCCACTTCTGGGTCCACGTGCCTCTCGTGTTGGTTTCGGTACAGCCTCTGCTTCTCTTCGAAGTCTCTCAACCTCTGGTTGTACCTCTCGATCTGTTCTCGCAGGATTCCATCCTCGATCTGCAAAAAGGGAAATTTGGTTTCTCCATGAAGGCATACCGCTTGACTGATATTTGGTTGCAATACAGTTAAAGATAATATATAGAAATTAATATTTTTTACATTAGGTAAGTAGATCCAATTTTTATTTTTTCCTTGGTAATTTCCTTTATACTAGCATCGGTAACTTAGCTTTAATACATTTAATATTAGTATTATGTTGCGATTATATATTATCCTCAAGTTTAATGACAGCTTCTTTTTATTCTATATTCCTTTCTCTGCAGCCTAGTAGTATGAGCAAATGACAAGGTGAAGATTGGCTAGCCTGTGTAAACTAAGTTTAAACCTGTAATCTTGGTTCCTAACGCTATAAGTTTGTTATTATACTTCTCTAAGTAACTTATTTTTGACCTACGTTGCCTGGTTATACTTTTGTTTGTGTTTTGTTTATTTAGACTTAGTGATTTAGTATATATTATTGATTATATATATATGTTACCGTTAAAATGTATAATTCAGTTATTTCATAGAATAACTAGGTATTTCATGAAATTACTAGACAAGTCAGTTAAAATATATAATAGATGAACAATTTCATACTTCACCTAGTTCTAGGTATTCCATGAAATAACAAACAATAGACCGTTAAAGTGAAAAATAAACAATTTCAAAGATGTTTTACAAATTAATTCATAATAAATAACTAAAATCGTTCGAAAAATGCATTTCATCCCTTTTGGGGATAAATAGTTGATAAATAATAAGGAAAAACAGAGATGATATAATTTATTATATTGCTCATATTGCTATTATTTAAACAGAAAAGGGAGGGAAATGAATATGTTGCAAAAATAGATTATATTTAAATATTATCGCTAAATATACATGCTGGGAAGAAAAACTGTTGCTTCATAAATACATGTGTAAATTTTTTAAAACAAAAATGTAAGAGAATATTAAAATTTTATGAGATACCTTTATTTTACTTTTCAATATTTAGTAGAGCAAGAATTGCTGTGATGACACTTTGAATTGAACTGCTTATTATTTTTGAAACAAGCACTCTGTTTAGTATTACACATTTTTTTTTTACACGAGCACTTTTTAAATCTATGTCCAGTACCACAACTTTGAGCTGTTGCAACAGATCGAAGCGTTGTGTCAATATTTGGAACTTCTTCAATGAAATTAATTCTCTCTGACTTATACTGAACTAATATCTAGAGTACAATTATTTTATTCCAACTAATCGAAAAATTTTTTCTCAAAGCAGAGCTAGAAGTGGCTCAAAGAACTTTGCTGATGTTGTCGTATTTCATACTTCAACGATCTATAGAATACCTAGTTGAATCGTAGAATTCAATAATTTTACATACTTTAACTGGCTGTTCTAGTTATTTCGTGAAATACCTATTATTCTATGAAATAGCGGATTTCACGCTTTAACGGTAACCAGTAGCGCACACAGGAATTTTTCAAGAGAGAGGGGGGGGGGTCCCGGGGTGGAAAGTTCACCATTCTTGTATCATCCTATTTTTGGTTTTGTCGATTTTCAGGAACAAAACACACTAAAAAACTAATTATTGAATAAATAATTAACATTAATTATTAAAATTAATCATTAATAACAAATATTTAGTTAAATTTTACATATTATATACTTAGAATTATAACCAATTGGAAAAAAATCAAGAGCTTTGGGGGGGGGGGGGGCCGGCCCCCCCCCCCTTGTGTGCGCCACTGACGGTAACATATATATATATAAACACTATATACGGAGAAGGATTTAAATCCTTTCATTATAAATATGTATTGTCCCTCACTCAGTAACTTTTATTATATTAGTTATGCATACGATTTACTGCATAGTAACTTTAAAGCAGTCTTCGAAAAATGTACGAGAGAAAAATATTTTAATTTTCACGAAAATTTGTAGCGTTGTAATGCATTAATCTATTATTTATAATGTAGCGTTTTTAAAATTCCAAAACATTCTATAGATAATTATTTTTGTTTTAATACGTTAAGGGATAACTCGTTTAGCAGTACGGTAAAGGAGAAAAAAATGGAAAACACATTTAAAACGAGAAAAAAAATGCGTTAACTTGGATAAAAATGAGTAGTATGATAAAAAAAAACCCTGCTCTCTATAAGATAACGAAACCAGAATATAATATTAATGTTGGGAGTTCTTTTTATACATGAAAAAATATTCTAAATTCGGGTCCTATTCTTTAACATTAAGCGAAGATAGACGTAAGTGAATGCCTACGTAAAGTTCTAAATTTGGCACATTTTCGTTAGCATAACATAAGTTCACAGCATAAGATAGTTTCGGCTGTTCAGTAGAGCAAAAGCAAATAAAAAAAATAGAATGTTTCTCTCACCTGCGCTCTTTCCTCGTCGAATTCTAGGCAGCCAACCCCGTCGAGTCGTTCGATATCAAGCCAACCTCGCCATCGCACACACACGCCGTTCATGATGAAACATGATTTTATGTGCACCTGCGGAAGAAACGGAAAATACGGATCGTAAGAAACCAGTTAGATCTAATATTTATGAACTTGCTTCATTTATAATTCTGTGGGGAAAATTTCAAAACTTAATTGAACTAAAACACTGCCTTCAAGAAATCGAAATATAATTTTGATCTATGAAATTTAAGAGGATCTGTAAAAAACGAATTTCGAACACAAATGTCAACTTTTTAAGTGATTTATTCGAATATTGCGTGAAATACTACTAAGAAAATACAACACACTGAAACATAGTTATTACAGATGAATCATGAAGAGAATAGAACCGAACTGAGCAGCGTTCCAAGATATCAAGTTGGAAAAACAAATTTTAATATGATAATTAAATTTTTTTAGGTAGGTTTATTAAATATATTTTAACCTATCTTTATTCCGAGATTCAAATATAACATATCTAGCGAACACAGAAAAAACTTGTTGCCAGATACTTGAAAGTATAGCCGACGCAAATAGAAAAAACTGCTGCCAGATATTGAATGCCGGAGCATTCAAGTATAGACAGATAAAATAAATACAAATAAATAAGTTCACACAGATAAAATAAATGAAACCAATCACGTGACAAACATTTACATTCATAAATAACAGTATACTGAAAAACATTATATAAAGTTCAATTCATAAAAACATATTCAAGGATTTTCTATTTGTTTTTCAAAAAAAAAGAGTTTATTAGAGTTCGAAGTAAAATCAGAAATAAAATCTTGGAATTGTAAATATGGGGAAAGTATTTTCCCTGGAAAAAAACTTAAGCACGGAAATTCCAACATTTTTATAATAATAATATCAAAAGAAAAAAGAACTTAAATATCTTTTATGGAACAAGTAAATGAAAAATTAATGCTTATTTCTCAATCAGACAAACAAATGTTTAAAAACGCAATTCTAAATTTAAAAAAAAAAAGTTTTCCTGTATACATAGCACTAGTAATTTTTAAGCATAATTCTTCAAACTTTAAATTATATTGAAACATTCGAATTAAATAACTTCTTTTACTTTCATTTTTAATCAACTGTGTGTGAAAGGAAAAAAAGGTAAGTTGCAAAGAGCTATAGTAATTCAATATATTCTTGAACACGTACAGCAGTTTTGAAATACTACTGCAATTTTTTACATAACTTATAAACATAAGCACACGAAAAAACAGAATTTGCAGACGTTATTTTATACACAATCTTCGAGACAAACAAGATGTATACAAAATACAAGTAAAAATATTATACGTAACAAAATATTTTCGGAATCTTAAAAACTACCAAATGCAAATAAACGGAAAATGAATATCACGAAAAAAACGTTTGGAGTCCTTTTCCATTCCACAATTGCCACACAAACGATACTATTAGCATTTATTCCCAACGGTCACAGCGCAATTACGTCATAAAACACTAAAATGTTGAAAGGACCACCCATGTAGCAAAAGCCCAAGTGTCCAAATTTTATTACCACAATTAAGCGGCAAATTACCCCTCAAAGATGCTCTCAAATCTCGCACTAACAGCCAAACAATAAATCAGTGGAACAGCAATCAGATGTGGCAACGGTTATTTGGGCAGACGATAATTTCTTGTGGCGAATTTAGCGTCAATTATCGTGTGAAGCTGCGAGGGAAGCGTTCTAATTTCTTCAGTAATCTTCGAAAGCGCATGTATCTCGAAAATAATTTACTCTTCTCGCGTTATTAATTTCATGTTTTCGCTTTTTCTTCTTTTTTGTTTTATATTTTTTTTCTCCCTCGAGTGATTGTCGAAACTTCCAAAAAAACAGACGTAAAAAAGTCGCGAAATGGGCGGAAAAACTTCTGATTGATAGAAATGTATTTGAGATTAGTATATCATCTTGACAGGTAGTGTTTTTCAATATTCTTTACATAGCAGTATTAA
>BMAV01015036.1:46542-74718 GCA_019973955.1 Trichonephila inaurata madagascariensis
AATAATAATAAATAGGCAGCAGTTAAATCATCCTGAAGTATTTTAACGGTTTAACACAAGTGTCTGCGGTTTGCGATAACTGCTGGATTTATAGTTAATCTTCTACAGTTCTTTTCAAAAGGCAATTGAAATTGGACGTGGCGCCAAGAATAGTAGTATACAACGAGGCCAAACATTTCAAGGTCAAGAACGTATCTTTAGGGGGGAAAGATTTGCAGATAGGGCACTCCTGCAAATGCCTGAATGGAACCCCTAGGAGAAAGTGGCTTTTGTCGGCAATATAAGCTGAACCGAAAGTCTTTAAAATTTTAGTTTGTCCTAAAGTTCTTGCAACCCAAAGAAAGGTAGGATTTAAGAAGAGCCAGTTGTAATAAAATATAAATTGACTGGTAAATTATAAATTGTGATATCTACTTATAATTATGCATTACTCGAGTATTTTCTACTAATTTTATTTGGGAAACCATTCAAAATACTTAATATTGATTAGTGAAAAGACAATTTATGAATCATAAGTTGCTTTTAAGAACTGTTGGGGGGGAGTGGCTTTTTAAATATGCCCCGAATAAAGTTTAATCACCATTTAAATTATATTTTAACTAAAATGCTTAAATAAACTGCTTACATTCGGAACCATGTTTTTGAGAAAGAGTATTTTCTTTATATTTCTGTGTTTGCTGAATAAGAATACATATGAAATTGTTTTCAAAATATTACAATAAAAATTTTTAAATATAGTTTGTTAAAAAATGGAAGGGACAAATTATATATTTTCAAAACATTCTCCATCTATGAAAAATAATTCTACAATAATATTTTGAATAAGACTTGTCTACAGAGCCAGCACTAGAATTTTTGAAATATATAATATAGGAGTTGATTTATTGATATTTTAATATTACATCCGAGAAATTACCAAAAATCCTAGTTCAGGCTCTTTATAGGTCCTATTTATATATATAATAAAAATATATATATTATAAAAGCCTTTTTCTTAAAAGTAGAATATTTTGAAAACGTCATTTTCTCCATCTTTTGCCAAAAAATTTTTTTTGAATTCTTTATTGCAATAATATTCTGAAGGCTATTTTCGCTATATGTACGAGAGCGTGAACTTGACGCGGAGCACATTTTTTAGACAGAAAAAAATGCCTCAATTTTTATAAAAATGTGTGGCAGTGTAATTCATGCATTTTTCATAACATAGTATTTTTAAAATTTCAAAATATTTCATAAATAATCCATTTTTCCTTTTAACATGAACAAGGATAGCTCATTTAGCATTACGGTATAGGGGAAAAATGCAAAACACATTTTATAAAAGGAAAATGTCAAAACTCGGATAAAAATGAGTAGTATGATAAAATAAGCGGTTCTCTACAGGATAGTGTAGCCAGAATATAATATTAATGTTAAGAGTACTTTTATGTCTGAAAAAATATTCCGAATTCGGTCCCTATTCTTTAATATTAGCCGAAGATGGCCTTAAAAGTTTTATATGCATATTCTGATTGAACAGACACTAAATAATATATATTCATTTATATGCTTTTTCAAAATCACGGTTCTGAGAGTCAGACGCCATAAGAGTACTTTAACAAGATTGAAATAAAATGGCGAAATAACTCAGTGACTGACGATACTGACAAAAAAAAAAGTATTTACATATCAAAAATACATTTCATGACTATAATATTAAGCTCAAAAACGATATGTATATACTTTATTAAACTTACAAAAGAAATCGGACATATGGTTTATAATCCGTTTAACCATCAAATAAATATTTCAGCTCAGAAAACTACTAACTGCAATGAAATTGAATATATCTTTTTATATATATAAATCTTCCGTGCGTGTGTATGTGACTAAACTCCTCCTAAACGGCATGACAGATTTTAATGAAATTTATTCAAACATTTACAATTTCAAATTCGCTTGGCATTTGCTAAGACTAATAAGTCACAAGGTCAAACAACGAAGATTTGTGGCTTAAATTTAGAAAATCCGAGCTTTTCTCACGGCCAATTATATGTTGCGTGTTACAGAGTTGGAAAACCATCGAATTTATTTGTTTATTCCCCTCAAGGATTAACCAGAACTATTGTACATCCAATGGCATTACGATAAATTAAGTTTTTGTACAATTTAATAAATATACCTGTTACAAAATACTTTGAGTCAACTTTTTCACCTTTAATTAAAACAAGTTTAAGTTTTTATTCACACAGAGCCTCTACATTTAACTTCGCTCAAAGTATACACATACTCACACACTATCGATTGATCGAATTGTGATAACCGTACATGTAATGACGTTAGATATTGTAATAACTTTTTAATACAAATTTTCAACAAAACGGTCCAGATTGTTAAAGCTTATTCATAAAAATTTTGGAATTTTTGATTTTAAGATGTGTGTACAGGACAACGTCTGTCGGGGGGGGGGGACCGCTAGAACATATAAAAACCTTTAATTATGAAAATGAAATTTTCCACTGTTACAGCCATTTTTAACAAGCTTAATTCATACGAACTAATGCTTCCTTGATAAACAAATATACATCTTTCCTTCCTTAATGTGAATTCCTTTAAGTTAAACACACAAAAAACGAACAACAAGATTAAAAAGTAATACCTTTAAATCCAATGTTTTTTAGGTACAGATAAGATAATCTCATATCGACTACGGTCAATTTGCTGTGCACCTGATCCCCTTTCACCTGCCCACGCATTTCCTGTGATGCAGAACATACAGGGACCTTAATTATTAAATGGCGTGCCCCCCTTCTCTTCCGTGGTTAATGTACCGTTAAGTACCTGCGGGATGATTAATTTAGGGATTCATGACAGAAAGAATGATATTTTTCCGGTACTGAAGAGCCATCCGCAGGTAATTTCCTCTCCAAATAACACTCGCTATGAGATTACCCTGCAGCTTTTCTTCGTGAATAAAAGAAAGAAATGGAGAAAAAAATAACTGAACAACAATGTAATCTGACGTAATTTCATTTATTAAACTTATTACGTTAAAGGATGTCTTCGTTTCTTGGAACTTGGATAATAAACTGATTAAATTAAGAGGAAATCAAAAAGTAAATAAAAGTCTGATCCTTCCGTAATTTCTTAATCTATATTACACATGAAAAATGCTGTTTTAAGTGTTTAATATAAATTCCATTAACTTTGAATAGTATTTTCAAAAAAAAAATTGTTTCATAAAAAAAAACAATAGAAAATCCAGGATTTCTCTCAAAAATAGTTTTATTGTACTCTGTTTTTCGATTACAATAGCTTTTTTACGATGCAAAGACTAGATTGGGGCATTTAGATCACTTAAAAATCTTAATATTCAACAGGAAAATATTGGCATCAAATACAATAAAACTATTTTCACAACATTAACACGCCATTTTAATAAAATCAACAAAAATATCATTTCTTATATTGGTGATAATATGTATAAAATGAGGTTTATAACTCAAACTATCTGGATATAGCAATTGTTTTTTGATAGAATCAATGCCATATTCAACTTAATTATTATTAAAAAACTGTTGATTAAATATACAAATGGACAAGACTCTCCCCACCCCCCATTATATACAAAAATACAAATACGTTAATCAAGAAAAAACATATGACTGAAACGAGTGCTTAAGTCAAAATACACTTCTTATTCTGTCATATTTCTGTGATTCACAAACAGATTATAAAATACACATTGTTTTAAATTCAATATGAACTGGATATTTTATAAAAGCATCTAGATAATTCTTCGGCAACCTATGACGGTATAATTCTCAGTGAAACTCTACACATTTGGCAACTTTTGAATGAATGGAAGTTGATAATTTTGAAATGAGACATTGAACCAACATCTTCAGTATTATGAAAAGCAACATTAGCGGAATTATGAAAAAATTTGGAAAACAACTATCAAATCGACCGTTGTGGTTTGAAGAAAATTGCATGTGCTCTGGTTTTCTCTTTTTGAGTAGCCGCGGTAGCTTAGTGATCAAGGTATCGGATCGTGGCTGCATGTCACAAGTTTGAGTCCAGTATCACTAAAGTACCGGCGTGTAGGGGAGCGATGCACGTTAAATCTGTCGAAAGCTCAAAACGCCTTACTGTTGGTGTGGTAGTTAGGAGAGGGGGTGCCAGCTCAGGTTTCGTCCTCGTCACTTGACTATTGCTCAAAATTACGCGGACCGTCGCCAAAAGCCCTCGTGTAGCTGAACAGTGGTGACGTTAATATTCCCGTGCTCTCTTTTGCTCTTTCTGATCTACATACCTAAATGAACAAATGTTTTCTGACTCCGCTAAGACGCTTTTTAACAGCTGAACATTTTCATTTGTGTCGAATTGGAAAATCGAATTATACTGCTGATGTTACGACATAAAGTACAATGGTGCAGGAACAAGATTTGCATTAAAATATTTTTTATTTAACTATATTGAAGCAATACCAGTGGCGCACACAAGGGGAGGGGGGTACTGGGGATCCGGACCCACCCCAAGCCCTTGATTTTTTCCAATTGGTTATAATTCTAAGTATATAATACGTAAAATTTAATTAAACATTTGTTATTAATGATTAATTTTATTAATAAATGCTAATTATTTATTCAATAATTAGTTTTTTACTGTGTTTTGTTCCTGAAAATCCGACAAAATCAAAAAATAGCATGATACAAGAATGGTGAACTTTCAATCCCGGACACCCCTTGAAAAATTCTTGTGTGCGCTACTGAGCAATACTAATACTTTATATTGCTTTTTTTTTATTTTATCTATTCTGAAGTTATATTTTATGTTTATTTTTTTTTGTTAAATATCTTTAAATGATGCGAAATTAATATATAATCAAACTGTAAATATGCATTATTGACCTCTATTCCCTAACCATGCATGCATTGCAGTGGGAACCGGGTTGTTTCAAATATTTCCTACAATGCGGCATCATGAATCATTTTGGTAGATTGGCTTGGCACACCTCAGCTACAAGATTGCTGACATAGACCTTTTTAATTAAATTGTACTTAACTTTTTCCAATTTATCTCCTTGTAGTACATTTAAGAATTTCTACACCCCCAATCACGGAGCATTTCAATATAAACATTTAGTGTTTCTGCTTCAACAAATCCATATTTTTAAGAGCTGGCTTCCAACTCAATTATTATCTTCCCTTGGCTACAAGAAGCATTTTCATCGATTTCCTCTGCATCACGAATTTACTAGAACACCATTGAGACACATATCCCCCCCCCATCCTTGTTGTCAGGGGCAACGGGATCGGGGCGGCGACTCTTTATGATAATGCAGCCCCGACGAATGAAAACACTAACCGTGTTTCACAGGATCATAAAATCGATACAATTGAATATACCCACTCCCCGTCGCTTCAATGACACCGACAAAGGGGCATATTGTGACTCCACTGCTAAAAAACGAACGCCGCTGTGTGACAAATATGCTTCACCCCCCGGTATCGCAGTCGGGAAGGTTGTTGGGGGTCAAGCATTGTCAAATATTGGAAGGGGGAATAGAGTGTTTAAGCAAAAGACTGATAGATTTGACGGAGAGCGACATTATCTTTGAGTAGCAGCCATGCTGAAAAAGTAGCAAGCGGATGAAAAGGCTTTTTTGTGCCTCCAATCCAATTTTACTCGCTGGATTTTGAAATTGAAGTTACATGAGATGATTGCAGGCACCCAGTATTACACCGAAGATCTTCAGTGGATCTGGTTTTAGTTTATTGTCTTCATTAAGGATTTTCCGAAATAAATTTTGTAATTTAAGACAATCTTAAGCTATCTAACTACGTTCGGGGAACCGTGATTTTAAAAAAGCGCATAAGTGGATAATTTTCATGATATTTAGTGTCACTTAGATTAGAATACATGTATAAAATTGTTTTAAGGACATTGTGACAAAAAAAATTATTTAAATACAATATTTCGGGAAAAAATTAACCTAGAATAACCTTTTTTAAAATTTTCTCCTTTTGTGAAAAATGCTTCTATTATAACAATATTTTGCCTGTATATAACTCAGACCTCTATAGCGAGGCTCAACTAGAATTTTTGAAGTGTATATAAATTAGAAGTGGGTTTATCCATGTTTTACGACAACAGAGGGGAAAAATTTTAAGAAAAAAAAGTCGATAATTATTTCAATTGGTAGTAACTCTGAAAATAATGTGAATTTTTCAAAAATCATACTGGAGCCTCTGTACAAAGGTCTGAGCTATATACAAGCAAAATATTATTTAAGTACAATATTTTGACAAAAAAATGAACACAGAATGTCCAATTTTCAAAATGTTCTCTTTTTGTGAAAAATGCTTCTATTATAATAATATTTTGCCTATATATAGCTCAGACCTCTCTACAAAGGCTCCACTATGATTTTT
This sequence comes from Trichonephila inaurata madagascariensis, assembly GCA_019973955.1. Taxonomy (NCBI): domain Eukaryota; kingdom Metazoa; phylum Arthropoda; class Arachnida; order Araneae; family Nephilidae; genus Trichonephila; species Trichonephila inaurata. The sequence goes on from BMAV01015036.1 coordinate 52,959, forward strand.
GAAAAATTCACATTTTCAGAGTTACCACCAATTGAAATAATAATCAGCATCTGCTTTTTTTTAAAATTTTTCCCCTCTGTTGTCGTAAAACATGGATAAACCCACTTCTAATTTATATACTTCAAAATTTCTAGTTGAGCCTCTGTACAGAGGTTTGAGTTATATACAGGCAAAATATTATTATAATAGAATCATTTTTCACAAAAGGAGAACATTTTGAAAATGGGACATTGTGTTCATTTTTTTGTCAAAATATTGTACTTAAAGAATTTTTTATTTTAATACTATTCTTAAAACAATTTTATATACATTTTCTAATCTAAGTGACACTAAATATCATAAATATTATCCATTTATACGCTTTTGCAAAATCGTGGTTCCGAACGTAGTCGGATACCTTAAGCAGGGACGTAGCTACCACCGTATGAACGATACGGGAGCCCCAAGCTACAGGGGCCCCAACATGCATAACTACAGTCTCACTAACATGGCTCTCGTATCTAAAAAAGGGCCTTGAAGGAATTTCGATACAGCGCCCCCTCAGAGCTAGCTACCCCAGTGATCTTAAGCTACTCCCAATTAATGACCCTCAAATATTTATTTTTTCCTTTTATACCCTTGCTTATGAGATTAACATGACAGTGTTGTCTAATATAGGTCATCTTAAATAAATGATATTTTTGACTGTGGTCAGCTGTGTACACAACGGGAGAGTTTGAGATTTCAATACCCCCTCCCCCATAGACATCAGATTTTAATTCTAACCATAGATTACCCTTCAAGCACTTTCATTTACGAGGGTTTTTTTTAGAATTTTAACCCTCATGAGAGATTTCTGTGTAAGTTACTATTGTAAGATCTACAGCTATGAGATTAAATTGATTTGTAATTTACAAGGCCTAAAGATAACACTGGAAAAAAATTTACAATCATTGATCTCTCTTGCTTTTCACCGATATGGCAATAAATCTGTTAATTGATCAATTGCATCAATATCTTCAACGTTATAAAATTGATCCTTTATATAAAAGTACATTCCCCCAAGAAAACTAACCTTGAAATGCCAGACTCTTTGGGTAATTTTTCAAAAAAGAAATAATGTCTTAGTTGCAGTAGTGAAATGGATTTAACCAGATTTTGTAGAAGAGAAAAAATGCAAAAGACTCTCCTTTGGATTCTGCCTCTCCCCAGGTATTAGTAAGAACCTTTATGTGAACATTCGAAAAAAAATGTATAATATTTTAACTACCTCGTTGTTTAGAAGTGATTTAAAAAATATGAATTTGTACGCTCATTTGGAATCGTTTTGGAACGTGAAAAGAACTTAATTTTATCACAATTCCTTGAAGCAAAAAATATCCTCCCACGCTAAATAGGGAAGAATTTTCCCTACGGGAGTCAACTGATGAGTATTCTTGCGCAGACTCTATGAAGCATCCTCTCCAAGAATGAAGACCAGCCCCTAAATATCGATCTTCTTCCTCTCGAATTTTCCGAACTAGAAAAGCACCAGCAGTCTACAATATACGCGGCCATTAAATCAAGCTACACTGTACTACCATTTTCAGAGATGTTCGGTCAATTGGGAAAAATTAGCGAAAGTATTGGAATTGATATCTTTGACAGTCGCAACAATTTTAAAGCATGTTTGAAAATCACAGACAAAGCAAAATTTTCACAAAATCAAAAGAAAACATAACATTAGTTCCAAGTAACACATATTTATATAAATTCTGATTTAAAAAATGAATGACTTAGATCTTTTGGAATAAATGAACTAATTCATAGCCTTTAATAACAGTTTTCTACGGATTGATTTTAATTTAATGAATTTTTTTCAACATCGTACGTGAATGATAAACCATAGAAAACAATTTTAACTATAACGACAAATACTGCCGCAACTGAAAGCAAAAATCTGTGTAAAGAGGCTCAACTTATTTTTTTAAATGGATTTTTAGCACATCGAAATATTTTATATTTATGTAACATGTTAGCATGATCAAAATTCAGTTTGAGCTACTTTAATCGTTAATTAACAGAACTTGAAACCTAGGGTTTTCTGTATTTGATATCTAAAAATCGATATCAAATTATGTACAATTTATAAACAGAATGCCCAGATAACTTAATAAATTTTAACTTCACTACCATACAGAAAACATGAGAAAACTGTTTCTCATTTTGTCCCATAATTCTACACTGAGCAAGTCTTAATTTTGAAAAGACGACTTTTATCTTTAATCGTTTTTTTTTTTTTAGTATTTCTTAATTCCAGAAACAGGTATATGTGTTAAATAAAATAACAATGTTGTATCGGAGAGGATATTTATATTTTCAATTATATATTCCTACTCTTAAATCATTCTATTTTTTTACTATAAAACAAAGAAAATTAACATTAGTAATAAATAGTTTTTTGCTAAAAGAAAACTCGAAATCAATACACATTAAAATCGAAAGAGGATAAATATTTTGCATTATTTTTATCCCAAGAAACAAGGAATTAAATTTTAAGACGCAAAACAATCATACCCAAGTTTAACGAATCAACTTAAGTATGTTAATATGTCATTCATCGAGCGCACTATGATTAAGCTTTATTCAACAAGATATCTTTATATATACAAATCTTCTGTGCGTGTGTACGTGACTAAACTCCTACTAAACGGCTGGATCGATTTTGTTACAATTTCCCACACCTATGTACACATTCATTAATGAAAATAAGGAATTCTCTAACATAACTTTCTTTACAACTAAAACGTCAATATTTCGCTGCATAATAAAGGGAAATAATTTGATCTCTCAAAATTGTTCGTTCACTAGCTTCAAATCTAAATACCCAGCCCCCTCCCAACACGATTTACTAAATCAGGAGTGGCCGGCCTGAGGGGCGCATGTGGCCCACTATGAATAATTTTGTGGCCCATGAGATTCATTACAACTTTAAAATAGTTAAAAATAAATAACTTATAATAGTTGCAAAGTTGTAAAACTTTGCAACTATTTGTGCAATATTTTTTTTGTTTTGAGAGTTTTTTTTTTTAACAAATAAATCCCATAATTATTTTTACTTTATCAAATTGCTTCTGTTACTGCGAATCTTTTTTTTTCTTTTGAAATTTATTAAACATAAATCGTGCTCAAACTTAACGAACGAAAACCTGTAACATCAATTACGATACGCAAATACATGCATTGAGATCTATTTGCAAGAAACTAATATTTTACTAATTAAATAAATAAAACATTACTTGATCATTGCATTATTATTGCATTACCTATGTTTGTATACATGAAAAAAACAATGAAAAAATAATATATCAATCTATTTTAAATTTTCCCTCCCAATAAATGTTTGTAATGAATCCAAATCCAATATAAGGATATATATTTTTATATGCGGCCTGGGGGATTATAATGTTTTTTCGAAGTGGCCCGCGAGGTCATTTGTGGGTTGGCCACCCCTTTACTAAAACATCCCTTCTTTAAAAAAACCGAAAGCATTTTACCCATCACAACACATACCCTCAACAGTTGCTAACACCTTATTTACAGGCAGTATTTTTTTTTTTAACTAAAATAAGCAACCCTTTAAAAGAGAGATAAATGACCAAACACTTAAGAAATTGCTCGTTTCTTCTCTGCCGACTTGTAATGCACGCTCATTCTAAATTAAAGGTTACATTCACGAAAATCTTTTAGAGGGAGGCACACCATTTAGGTGCCGACCGCAGCCAACCCGTCTACAGAAAAGTTACCCTTCTTTGGAAATGGTCTACCCTGAAGGGATGGTCCATCAGCTGTCGGTATAGATCAGTCGAAATAGAAGGCATCTTTTCCCTCTTCTGTTTTGTCCATACTTATCAATCACACAATGTTCTCCTATCTAAACGATGACCCTGAGGGAGTGGAGCCATTTAAGTGACAATTTTATGGCTGTTTAGGGTGTATATTCAATGGTTATCTAAAATGTCCTTGGCTGACACCAAAGAACTGCTTGGTTGCTATGCTCTGTACTTCAAGATCTTGTATGAAATACTATCTTTTTCAAGAAGCAGACTGCAAAGCTGAAAGATTTTATGCCTGTATAATGCATTGAAAAACTGGTTATTCCTGTGGAAGGCTTAGAAATCTCAAAGAGGCAAATACAGTTTTATATTTAGGCTCTCTTGCCAAACACTGAACATGACAGAAAAACGCTTCAATTTTCATATATACAAGAATTTGGATCCTATTTATCCGGCGTATATATAACGCACACTTTTCTTTCAAACTGCATTTTTTAATTTTTAGGTGTATTCGCCATATAATGCCCATCCTCTTTTTTTAATGAAGAAACTTGAAATGTGCGCGTGCTCTTGTGTTTTGAAGTCATTTATTTGAGGTATTATCCCAAGATTTTGAAAAAATGGTATACTTCTAGAACTACAGAACAAGAAGTTCAAAGGCGCGACATTTTTTGTAAAATTCACAGTATTTCGATATATCTAGGAGTTAATTTTTTTGCTTAACTTTTCTTTATTTTTAAAACCATTATTTTTACATCCTGCGTATAACACGCAACCGTAAATTTCGATTTTTTTTTTTCGCATGTTATATCCCAAATGACACGGTATATATAATTTTATCTCGTGCTGCATCTATAAAAAATACAGATTTTCCACAAATAATGTGGAAAAACATTTTGCATTACAATAGTGAAGGCGAAAGAAGGAACAGTTTAAACTAGAAAAAGATGGAATGATTCAGACAGAAAGGGGGGGGGGGATATTATAATTATGATATTTCCTAAACGATAGCGAACTATATTTAATGTTAAGCATTTTGCAATCTGAAAAAGGGTTCGAATTTAGCTCCTATTGCTTAACATTACACGGTCTTAAATAGGACCGAAAAAAGTTTTACCATTAATAGTGACAGATTGCCTTCCAAAACACTTAAAAATAGAAACATTTTTTAAAAATCTTACTATGTATTTTTTTTAAATTAAATTTTTTTCTGCATGTAGAATAAAAATAGTTCCTATTCCGTTCCCTGTACTTAAATTGGTGAGAATGAATTTTAATTTAATTACAAGAATTAAAAAATGCTCATTCATAATATCAAACATTTGAATTTTAAGTATACGATATGAATAATAAGGCACGCTGTATAAAATCCTACACGGTTGTTTTTAAACCGATTTTCATCAGAAAAAAAAAGTGTTTATCTGTGTTTTATTATTAACATTAGGCAGTGAAAATCAATCTCATTTACTCAAATAACAGTTGTTGCCGTTATTTATTAATCCTATAAAAAATTAATTTTACGAACTGATTGATTCCAAAAAAAAGAGTTGGATAGATCGCTCTTTTACATCATCCGATCTGCTGTGAAAGAATGGATAATTTCCGTTTCATTTGTTTTTCTCACCACATCTTAGACTCAACAAACGTTTCTTGGAATCGATAAGACAATAGGAAGTGACTTTTATGGAGTTCATTGACGAGTGAAGGAATTATGAATTAAGATATCAGTTCATCGGGAGTTCATTACTAATAATATAATAAAATATTTATGAATATAGTTTTACATTTATTGTACAATCCATTTTTTTTTTCAAAAAAATTCAGCTGTTAATTATTAAAAACCATATTAAATACCATTTCTGATCATTACTCGATTCCTATGTATCCGTGTGAAAAAGTGCGATTTAAATATTTTCTCTTCAGTATGAAATCAAAAATTGAAAAGAATATCTACAAGTTATGTCAGCGTACGAATTCAGTATACTTTTCAGGTTAAAAAATATGCAATACGAGAGGAATGTAATAAAATCTGTATTTACATAGAAGAGCGCAAGATAGAATCTTGTGAAAGTCTTATTTAGACAAAATTCAGTGAAAATACACTAAACAAGAGAATAAATAATAAAAAAAAGTGAAAATGTTTACAATAATATTTTTTTATTTAGAAAAAACCCTATTTAGATTGTGATTGTTATTTTCTGAAAAAATTTAAAGAACGAATTAAAATTTCTGAAATAACAGACCAAGGGAAATCGGTGGGAAAATGTTAAATTTAAAAGTGATATTTCTATGTTGAAAACTATCGAAATCATCGATATTTATACAGTTTTGACAAATCAGTGATAAAGTATTTAACATATTACAAATACTTCATTGTTAGTTCACTCTCATCATAGTTACAAAACCTTACTGAATATAAGTTAGTTTTGTTATAATCTGAGTACAAATGTACTGCGCTGTTCAAATGAAATTTTAATCTTATTTTTTCTCCTGTAAACTGATAATTTAATCAACGTGCAGTCGCTTTAGTTTTTTAACTTCGATTTTAAAATTCTATAATAATGTTATAAACATAAAAAAAAAAATTACCTTTCCTTGTTCCTTATTGAAATCGCAGCCCTCACTATAGCCATTTGAACTTGGGGTAAACACTAAGTGTAAATTTGTTCCGGTAGCAATAAACGACTGAAAAGACAAAAATAATCAAATTACATCACATTTAAAATTCGCACTAGTTAAAACGTACTTTAAACAACTAATTAAACCTATTAAATAGTATAATTTATTAAATGCTACACTTAAACAATTAAAACAAACATTAGAAATGGAATACTTAAGACATCAGAGGTTTTAAAAATAATGGTATAAAAAACAATTCCACTTACCACTTCAGTATGGCCTTCCCGGCACGCCGTCTGAAAGCGCATTTGACGCTCGTCTACAGGTCTGTCTCTGTAACCAGTATATCGCACCTTAAAAGAAAAAGAAAAGCATTTGAAATGAATGTGTAAATAATAATCAGTTACTATGGGTCTATGCAAGCTTGTAATTTTCACAACATTCACTGTTAGGCATTGTTGAAATGTAATTCAACTTATAAAACTCTATACATCAATAGAAATATAAAGCATTTCTTGTAAACTAAATTAAAATTTTAATTCAAAATATATGAAACATATTGAACTACGCGGAATTGAGATACAACGTCCGTCTAGCAAAAACGAACTCAGAAAAATCCCCCACGCCAAGAATTGCCGCTGTAAATCGAAGACCTATAAATAATATGAATTACTCACAAGTTAAATTTTTCTACATTTCGAAGCAATGTTGTAAATTCTAATTTCGGTGCATAAAATGGCTGCCGCAAGAGTAGGGAAAATGCTGTTACGTGTATTTTTCTAAATGGAATTAGTCCTCGAATGTTAAGTTTGGAATTAATATTAACTTTGTCTTTTGTGTGTGCCAGTAATTACAGTCGAACCCCGATTTAACGAAACCAACAAAAATGAAAGCAATAAAAGCGAAGGTGAAAACCCCTGTTTAACGAATAATGAATCCCGAATTAACAATTTCAATGGTTGAAATTTTTTTTATTAGTTTGCATTATAGACAAATTTGGTTTTTCTTTTTCAAATGATATTCTTTTCAAGGAATAGAAAAAAAGGATTTATATTTTGGAAATAACAAATTTCGATGGGAAAGGTTGCAAACCATTATTAAACTTTTAAGGTGCAGGTGTGAATCATGAGTGTAACCTGTCGTGTGAGTTTTGAATAGGACAGAAAACTCTTTTATCTCACTCCACAACGTAACGGATATTTTAAAATTTTTATGATTGTTTCACATTTGACAAGGGACTGCCCATCTTTCCAATTGGAGCTCAAGAAATTGTTGATTTGCCGGAGCCAATGAGTATAATGATTCTCTTATGAAACTCTTATCAAAACCTTTGCATTTTCTAATGCTTTACATTGCATTGAAATTGTGAAAACACACATCTCTCATACAGCAGGATATAAAAGACGCAGCATTTTCTTCTCTGCATAAAGTCGGAAAAAAGAACTCGTTCGTGTCAAGAATCAACTGACAAATAGATATTTGACATTGTTTTAAAAATTCCAATTAATGGTGCGCGATATAATTCACTAGTTGTATTTTTAGCAATTAAATAAAAAATTTTAGCTTTGGATATTATCTGTGCAGTTGCTTATAGAATTTCTAAAAAGGTAAGTGCAAAAAATAATTTTGCATTTTGTTTGGACCCCGGTATAATGAATAACCCCGAATTAACGAACAAAATGTTCGGTCTCGATGAATTCATTAAATCGAGGTCCGACTGTATCTCTTTTACAATTAAAATTTGTTTCATCTCAAACTCATAAACATCGGGATAAGTGTTAATCTTTATTTCCACCGTAACTTTCTTCTGTGGTTGAAAATAAATGTCTAATATCCTATTATCAAACGCAAGAGACCCTAATGCTTGACGCACTGGTTATTCTTCTTGCTAGCAGCAAATCAAAACGTATAATGGGAATATATAATTGTTGTATGTGTTTTGTGTAAAAAGAGTAACGAAATATCTTTCAATCAAAGCACATATGTATTCCTTTTCATATTAAATTACTGTGATTTCATTTTATTTTTCAATTCACATCTAGAGCTTTCACCAACGCCAAATACCCTTGCTGCAGCACGACTTCCATTTTCTTTGCAAACTGAATGGTCATGCATTTGAAACCAGCACTGTGTTGTTTAACAAGGCCCATGTTTATTACTAAAAGGAACACCAGATCAACTATTTCAACTAAAGAAAATGTTGTCGAGACCTACAGAATTCATAAAATGGGAAGGGAGGGGGGCTGCAATTTACTGGAGCCTGCGATGGTCACTTGAAAATCACCGCTTCGATTTTAATTGGCGAAAGAGCAAACATCCGATTCCTAATTCTACGAATGAGTTTAGGCAGGAAGTGCGTTCTTAACCCCCACCCTTTTCTCGAACATTCTTCTGCACATTTGCAACCAATAGAGCTCCTGCCCTGTTTCCAGAATTCTTTACAACATTCTCAAACATTTCTCCCACACCCATATTGCTCCCCTAGTCAATTCAGTATACCATTGTTCGAAAGCGGGGGAAATTCTTCAGTTGAATGACTTCAAAAGATAAAAAGCATAACGTACGTGCATTTCAGGTTCCTTCGCTATGCAAAAGGGGTGCGAATTATCCGAAGAATATAACTAAAACTTAAAATGTAGTTAGAAATTATTAGTACGTGTTGTATGCTTTAGTATATAATAATTTTTGTCATAGTTATGTGCTCGTGGATGATACTGTCGAAGGTTTGAATCCTGAGGTTACTAAAAACCTATCGCATAGACTTACACGTGTTTAACCTGTAGAATGAATGAATGAATATTAAAGTCGCACTGTTTAGCTACACGAGGACTTTTGGCGACGGATCACGTAATTTTGAACCATGGTCAAGTGACGTGGACGACACCTGAGCTGGCACCCCCTTCTCCTACCTACCGCACCACACCAACGGGAAGACGTTTCAGCTCTCGACAGATTTAACGTGCATCGCTGCCCTACACGGCGGGTCTTTAGTGGTACTGGGCTCGAACTCGTAACAAGGCAGGCCACAGTCCGATACCTATAACACTCGACTACCACGGCCATGTTAAATCTGTAGAAGCTGCTCCTGTTGGCGTGGTGTGAAGTGAGTGTTTATTAAATTAGAGCTCGTGATTTTGAACGATGCTTTAGTGATAAAGACGATACCTGAACCAGCAACCCACTCTCTTAACTTTCCTACCATACCAACGTGAAGACTTTGAGCCACGACAAATTTAACGTGCATCAGGTCTTCAGCGACATCTGGACTCGAACACGCGCTTAGACAACACCGGTCACGAGTTCGTGACCATGATTTGGCTACCATGGCCAAATCGTTCCATGAAGAAGCTGAAGTTGTTTTATTCCACTTGTCATGTGTGTCTTTAATGATCTGGATATGAATATTACCACCAATATAATTTAGTACGAGAAGAACATTCAAATCCTCAAGGAGGGGGGTCTCGAATCCGGACCCCTCCAAAGCACTTTATTTCTTTTTTGATTGATTATAATTTTATGTATAGTATATGGTACATAAAAAGTATTTGTTATTAATAATTATTTGTTATTAATTAATGCTAATTATTTATTCAATAACTAATTTTTTACTGTTTTTTGTTCCCGAAAATCGACACTTCATAAGAATATGTAGGGTGACGTACTGAAGCATGATACGAGAATGGTGAACTTTCGACCCTGCTCCCCCCCGCCCTGAAAAATTCCTGCGTGCTGGACACTGCTACTGCTGGAGACTTATTGAAGATCGAGTCCTATGATGATTGTTATAAATGAAACCACACACACATTTAACTTCTCAGTGATACTATATTATAAACATATTATTATTTTTTAGAAAGAAAAAAAATAAGACTTAACGACATTCATAGAGATAACAACGAAAACAATGTATTCTCTAATACATAATAACGCGGGCGAATTTATTATCTATTCAAAATTCTTACCACACATGTGCTTCAGCTCATGCGTATCATAAGATCTAATTTAGGATTCTGTATATCATACTTTTTCCTCTCCTACTGCGATTAATAATAGCTTCATTACATACAAAGAACATTATTTTTTTTCTCTTTCAAATGCTTAGGTAACACAAGACCTTCGTTTTTACAAATGACGGAGTGGCAACCGTAAAAAAACCGCAAATTCTCATCAAACCGCAATTTCCTCTCTGATTCAGAAAAACGTGCTTCTTCCGTATGGTCTCTGCTGTCACCTTTAACTGCCCTAGCCTTCAATTTTGATCTTATCGGTTACAGGGAAGAAAAGAAAGTCTTAAAAACAAATCTTTCGAACCGCAATAGAAGTGAGAGCAAACATATTGAAAAATAATTCCAGGAATGCTGGCTTCGTATCCGGTTGTTTGAAGACACTGGCGGAATTTCCTGATATTAATACGGCCGTTGGAGTTATAGTTCCGGGAAGACCGTCTTTTAACTTTTAGTTGCTCAGGTGTTACTCTTTCGTAGCTACGTACGTCGGTGCGGCTTATGGTGGCATTTAAGGTAAATTGTAGCAAGGTCAATCATTTTTGCAGTTAAAATTAAATTACTTAGGGTAAAGCTATTATTGGAAACATTCGTTTCACCTTAAAGTATTAAGCCAGATTTCTGTTTTATAAAACTTAAAAACACTTTGGCAAATAATTTTTTTTTTTTTGTCTTAAATTTTCCCATGGGCGCATTTTAATGCAGTTTCATATAACAACACTTCTTTTATAATCTCGCTCAATAACAATATTACAAAAATTTACACAAACTAGAAGCTACACATTGTATGAAGCCATAATTTTTTTAATAAAAATTGGGTGTATATTCATTTCATGAACAGAAGTGGCCTCGATAACCAAATAGTCATGGTCGCTAAATTGCGATCGAGTCTTATTGCTGTCATGAATTCGTATCCTGATGTTAATTAAGACCCGACGCGAAGAGAAACTTTGAGGCTAAAGGTATCACGTTAGTGCGATGTGGAAATTTAGAGTTGAGTTCAACTTGGATATTATATTCAAAGTAGTTGACCGAGGTTCAAAATTACGAGGCCCGTAGCCCATAGCTCTCGTGTTGCTTTATAGTGTGACGTAGAATCACACGAAGCTACAAAACTGTGACGGACCTCGTAATTTTTTGAACCTCGATTAAGTGACAACACCTGTGCTGGCACCCTCCCTACCTCTCCAAACTACCACACCACGACAATGGGAGTTTTTTGAGCCTCGTCAGATTTAAAGTGAATCAATCCTTCTACACGGATGGTCTTCGGTGTTATCAAGTGAGTGAAAATTAACGTCGCACTGTTCAGCTACTCGAGGGCTTTTAACGACGGACCTTGTAATTTTGAACCATGGTCAAGTGACGAGGACGACACCTCTGAGCGGGGACACCCCTTCCCTAATTTACACACCACTCCAACGGGAGGACGTTTGAGCTCTACAGATTTAACGGGCATCTCTCCCCCTACACGACGAGTCTCCAGCGGTACTAGGCTCGAACTCAAAACACACCGGCCATGAGTCCCTTTTTTTTCACCACTAGGCTATCGCGATCACCCACACCAATCAAAGGGAACCTTAGAAGTGCAAATTTTTTTAAAACGCAGCCGTTATCCATATTAACCAATAGAAAAAATATTTCGAGCCGGGTTTTTTTAGCAATTTTAATAACCATGTTGTCAACAACAACAAAAAATTTTGCTTCATATTAATTCTGATGTATTTTCGTAGACGTAAGCGCAAATTGCTAGACATTGTTTGAGTTTGAATAGAACCACTCCGATCGTAGATTATTATGTTACACCAAAGCTTTGAGATGTGTAAAAAAGAAAAGAAATTTGAATTTTAGTATTTAATTTCGTCTGAAACTAAAGAAAATCAGTTAAAGGATTTGATCTTAATATTTAATACAAAGGTTTTAATTCTCCTTTACTCCAATAATACCCTTTTGTGAAATCTGGACCTGATATCAATAAATGCCGCGCCGGGGGGGGGGGGGGGGGCAGGGGGCGTGGGAAGTTATTGCTTTAAATCAGATATATAATAAGGAAACATTAGTTTATTTCTCACTTTCTTAATTTTCCCACGACTCCAGGCAAGGATTTTGAGAATCACTTATAAAAGTAATTTCTAAATAAAGCTTCCTTTAAAGCTGTCTTCGCCAAATGTACGGCACCCTGAATTAAACGCAGAACTCATTTTCAGACAGAAAATGCCTCAACTTTTATGAAAATTTACACACACAACACTGTATAATTTATTACATCTGTTAATATAACGTTTTTAAAACTTCAAAATATTCTGCAAATAAATTAATTTTTCCTTTTAACATGTAAAGGGAAAGCTCATTTAGCATTGCGGTATAGGAGAAAAATTGCGAAAACACATTTTACACCACAAGAAATGGTTTAAATCAGGTATAGGCATAAACGAGACGCGCTCTCTCTTTAGGATAGCGAAGCCAGAATGTAATATTAATGCTGCAGTACTTTTATATCTTAAAAAATATTCCAAAATCAGGTCCTATTCTTTATCATGAAGCGAAGACGGCCTTAATTTGGAATACAATATTTGGAAAAACTGAAACTCAAATTCTATTCATACACTTCCACCTAGAATTCTTGACCATAATCAAAGCTTTCCAAAAGTGGGATTTTAATACAAAATTCTAAAAAACCAAATAAACGTACACAATTAAACAATTTTAGAAAACAAAATCTCAAAAAGGAATTCGATCAGGAAACACGAAAGGGATGCGACTTTTCCCTCCCCTTCACTACGAGCAGTAACGTGCTCTGTCCTCGGGCAACCCCTGACGGAGGATGGAGAGAAAAAGTAGCGGAAGCGTATCGTACTGCTCGCCGCATAAAGCACCAAAAAGCGTCACGAATGCACGGAGATGGGGACTTCGAACGCTACACATGAGCGCACAAGGATTTATAATCTTTTAAAATCCCTTTTTACTAATTATTAAAAAGTTGCAGTACAATAGACAACTAAGAACTTGTGTAAAAACGATAATTAAGAAGAAAACGAAGAATTTTTAAAATTTCTATTTCGACTTAAAATTCATTTTGTTACAGATTAAAATAATTTGTAACGATGTTCTCTAATCGCGCGTGTGAAAGTAATTGAAATTCTTTATATGATTATTAATACAGCTTCATTTACAGATTTTTCAGCACTTTTTTGAAGAATAATTCTAATTCAAGAAATTCGCAGTTATCAAGAGATTAGTAAGTTTTGTATTGAACAATTTTTTCCCTTAAGGTATCCGACTACGTTCGGAACCATGATTTTAAAAAAGCGCATAAATGGATAATTTTCATGCTATTTAGTGTCACTTAAGATTGGAATACATGTATACAATAGATTTAAGGACATGACAAAAAAAAAATTTATTTAAATACAATATTTTGGCAAAAAATTAACTTAGAATAACCTTTTTTCCAAATGTTCTCTTTTTGTAAAAAAATGCTTCTATTGTATTAATATTTTGCCTGTCTATAGCTCAGACCTCTGTACAGAGGCTCAACTATGAATTTTGAAACATTCACATTATTTTCAGAGTTACAACCATTTGAAATAATTATCGGCGTATTTCCTTAAAATTTCTCCCTTCTGTTTTCGTAAGACATGGATAAACCGACTTCCGAGTTATGCATTTCAAAAATTCTAGTTGAGCCTCTGTAGAGAGATCTGAACTGAATACAGGCAAAATATTAATACAATAGAAGCATCTTTTACAAAAGGAGAACATTTGGAAAAAAGGTTATTCTAAGTTAATTTTTTGCCAAAATATTGTATTTAAATAATTTTTTCTTGTCATAATGTCCTTAAAACAATTGTATACATGTATTCCAATCTAAGTGACACTAAATATCATAAATATTATCCATTTACGCGCTTTTACAAAATCTCGGTTCCGAACGTAGTCGGATACCTTAAGAAAGTTTAATTGTAAATTAATCCCGTTTTCAAGTTTGTATCACACGTCGAAATGTATGATTTTTATTATATTTACACTATAAGTCTTTTTTTGATGGGCATATATTGATGTACGAAATATATTACGCGAGTGTTCTATGAGTATACAACACGTGTTTAACGCGTGTAATAATCTAGACATCAAAACTGAATTCAGTTTTAATATATCGAAGAAATGGGGAGAATATAATTGCGTTTTCTTAAAAAAAACCCCTATTGTGTTACTTTCTGCTGTTCCAATCAAAGAAATTTCTTTATCCACCTGATAGTGATCAATATGCAAATGAATCGACTAACAGTCATTCAATGCTATTAACAAAGATTAGTTCAACTTTCTTTATCAAGGGGTGATGAACCTTTATGGATCAACGTACTATTTTTTCTAAAGTGTTTAATGAGGTATAGACGCGCCATCAAATAATTTTGATGTAATTATAGGAAAAATAATAAAACTAAATACTAACAATACAAAACCCTGTATACTACGAAAAAATACCTTTTGCACTGAATGAATTATGAATGTTTTAGTTATACGTGTAATTCAAATTAAAGAGTAACAGTGTGATTTCTATTGTTGCAGATTGTGGGTATGGATGACATAACTTATATTAGGATTGTAAGATGTTACTTTTTGTAGAATACATGTTGAATTTGAGTCATCTGCCAAGCGGTTTCTGAGCAATTATTTTTGCTGTGGTTCACTCTTTTTGACAAGAGGGTTTGTGATTTGTTCCAAAATACCGTTTTAAAGATGTGTTCTGCATATCACTATTTCCAGAACATAAAACACACACCTCTTTGTCACCTTTACTAATAATGCTTTGTTTCTCTCAGTCCACCTTTGTTACACTTAATATCTTGCACTTTTAGTTCTTTTGAACTAAACCAGTTAAATAACAGCTAAAAATCGCAAATATAACACAAATAAACTTTAAAATACATTTGTGTCAATAACAAACGAGCCCCTCCACCCCGCGACCGATCACTCGCGTTTGTTCGTACTACTTCAGAGTGAACTTTGGAATAAAATACAAACCATTTTGATCACTGGAGTTCCAAAAATATTGGGTAGCGTGCCATCAAGCGTGCCACTGGTTCGCGATCCCTGTTCTATATGTTTTTTATAAACGTATATAATATATAACACTTTTAGTGCACTTTCTGGTGAATAAATCTGTCATATCTAATTAAAACTAGTTATATCAAGAAACAGATCTCCGTAATCAACGATTTTATGAAACTTTTGCTCGAAAAAGTTTTATAGATGCTTATAGTTTTATAGATGAAATTTTAATTTTACATGAAGGACAAGGAATTAAATTAGTGCAAACAATGACCTAGGGCAGTGGCGCACACAAAAATTTTCCAAGGGGGTGGGGGGTTCCAGGGTCGAAAGTTCACTTTTCTCGTATCATACCTCAACAAGATGCCAAACGTATTCTTTTGGTTTTGTCCATTTTGGGAACAAAAAACAGTTAAATAAATTATTGAATTAATAAAAAATTAGCATTAATTACTAAAATAAATTGTTAATTACAAATAATTCAATTTTGCGCGTATTACATATATAGGATTACTTTACCATCCATCAATCGAACAAAATTCTAGGGCTATGGGGGGGGGGCCGGACTAAACGACCCCACCCCTTGTGTGCGCCACTGACCCAAGAAAATTGACGAGAATGATGAAATTATCCATTCATTCAACCGTTCCCAAATTCAGAACATGTTATGTTCGAAAAATAAGGTGGTATTAAATTTGAGAATGTTTCTAATTCTCTCTTGTATAAACATTTCCTAATTCGTTATAACTAAGGTAATGTATATTCGTTACAATGTATATTCATTTACTATACTATTGTCTTAAAAATTTTGAAATATTCTGTAAGTATAACACATTTTTCCTCTTTAAAGGGTTAATTTAAATATAATCTCACCATTACAAATTCGGAGGTTAAATATGGGACAGATTTTATACTGCAAAGAATGGATGAAACCAATCAACTACAAGAAGTAAATAGTAAAACGCACAACTCAATGTAGGGTAGTGAAATTGAAAAACATTTTCCCACTGAAACCTTTCTTAATAAAAAAAAAATTGCCGATTTTATTCTCCATTCTTCCAACATTAAACTAAAGAAAGCTTTAAATTTGAGGGAAATGTGTTAGTAACTTTTGACAAAAGAAAAATGAAATTCATCCCGAGATGGTGGTTGTTTCTAATTTAATACTAAAAAATAGAATTCATTAAAAAATAATTAAATTTTACTATATCTTATTTTATTTTTAAAAAAATGAGGTGTAAGAATAAGTACTATGAAAACTTGAAGCAAAGTTAATTAAAAGGAGTTTTTAAGCAAATCAAAAAACTTCAAGTTTAAAACTATACTTCAATAACTTAAAATCCTAAAATGGTGTACGTTTCTGATTTTAAAATAAAGAGAAACATTTTGAAATCTTAAATTATTACAATGCTTCTGAATTCAGTCCAAGTACTCTCTCTAAACTTATATTTAAAAAAAAAAAAAAAAAAAAGGAACATGGTTTTTATAAATAGGTGATGCAAACTTGAGGGGGAGCTCACAAAAATAAAGTATATAGAGCATAGTTTTTAGATCCTAAAAACAGGCAAAGAAAGAATATCTTAACAAGATTTTCCAAGACCATTTAAATTTAAAGAGAAAAAAACAGAAACTTCCATAGAGTACTGGCAGCGAACCTCTCAATTTTGATTCATAATTCAAAAACAAACAATTTCAACTGAATCTTCATTCTTTCATTTTCCAAATCATGCAAGAGTTCAAAATTTCCAGACCGAATTAAAGAATACCCGTTAGCGTGGTGAGGAAATTTGGAGAGAAGAGTTCCAGCTTATACGTTGTCCTCGTCACTTGACCATTGTACAAAACTGCGACGTCAAACTGCGTGTACAAATAGCCCTCGTATTCCTTCACAGTGCAACGTAATTTAACATGACAAATCTCTTCAAAATCCAACTTTCAGAAACGTTTGGTGTATCTCATACGACATTCAAAATTCTACGACCTTCCTTATAAATAAGATTATGGGTACCATGAAATACATATTATAAATGTTGGAGCCTTTTTGATGTACTAAATATTTCACTACAATATAAATTACTATAATTTTCCATACAAAGACATCCAATAAAAAAAGTTTATTCCACGAAATCTTTGTTTCACAGCATATTAATTGAAAATTCAGTCTCAATTTTCGATAAGAAATAATTATGCAAATATTTTTTCCTGTTGTGTTAATCGATATCTGATATGTAAATATTAAAAAAATTGAATGTCACTGATACGAAACAATATACAATAGTACGCATGTTAAGTTTATTACAGACACTTGAATTGTTTGTCTTTAGCAACATTTAAAACAAATAAGAGTTTGTAAAAGTGGCCACACTATTACAGAATACGCCGATTTATTATCCTCTTTTTGGTGAATATTTAATCTTAAATCCAGTTACTTAGAACTTCACTTCTTTGATTATTATATCAGGCTTAATTACTCCGCACCCTCCCCTCGATTCAGCACTACAAAATCATATACAAATAGTAAAAAAAATAATAATTACATTGATAAAATCAAAAAAGTTCCCGAAACTTGTGTAATACATACACTAGAGGGCAAGTGCAACAATTATACATACAGGAAATACATGCACAACCTGTTTAAATAATAATAGTGTTGAAAAATACAAATGTAACGGCCGGTAAGAAGTTCGATGGCAAATCTTGTATACGTTGTCACTATTCAAAACATTAAATTAGCCTAATTCCTTCAAAGGATACGTGAAATATCAAAATTATACACATACGCTGCCGACATATTTTTAACATATACATTTCTGGCATAAAAATAAATACATTGATTGATTGAGTGAGTGAGTGAGTGAGTGAGTTTGATAACAGGGCACTTAAAAACACGAGAACTATCGACAGCCTCGTAATTTTTTTAATCCACGATCACAAGTGACGAGGATGACACTAAGTTCCACACCTCGCCAATGTATGAGCACGAGCAGATATAACATGCAACAATTTCCCTACACGATGGATCTTAAGCAAATTCCAGACTCAAACCCACAATTGGACTGAAACAAAGTCAGATAGGAGGTCGAAACCATGGTCATTTAGTAATCACGACCACAAAAATGAATTAAACAGCACCACATCAACTCAAATGTTAAGTATGAATCATAAAACAGCTAATATTTCTCAATGACAAATACCAACCACATAAAATGACAACAAAACTATGACTTAAGAAAACCACATGACTATAATCAAAAATAAAACATCTTACCTCAGTTTCCCGTGACAGTCTCCTGAATAGTTCGTCCGATTGAAATTTGCTCTCTTGGTCGGGCACCACACGGGGCATTTTAAAAACAAATCGGGGCAACTGTTCGAAAATATTGGTCGTCTCGTAAGGCAGCATGTTTGACGCGAGCTGCGAACCAAAACAAGTTATGTCACTATCAATTGAAGAGCCGGAAAACTCTCGAAAGATAGCGCGTGCTTCTCCCACGACTTGTCGGTCGGTATGTCCGAAGTAAATAACTGAAGTTGCAAATCTGCGGGCTATCTCGATCGGCTCTTCCCATTGGACGCACTGACTCACCATTCAGGGCCGCCGGAAGCGACGAGTTTCCGATACGTCACTTCGTGGGCGGGGACTCTTTTTCTAGAAGGTGACGTCACATACGCGGCAATTTCTCGGAAGGCGTTACCAGCGGCGATGGCAAATAGGACAGGTTCTTTTATTTTGTTTTTTCCCTTCCGGCAGGTTTTTTCCCTCCTGGTAGGGAAAAAGGGATTTTGGTAGGGAATTTTTTTATGTCAGATTCCCGCTTTGCTAGATAACGATCGAAGTTTTTTATGCAGTAAAAACTGAATTTTTTTTCTCTCTCTCGCACTTAATTCGATGGATTACGCTTGTCAAAAATTAATTCATGTGTAAAAATGTGTAGTATTTAATTTTACGAAAAATTTTGTAATGGTTTTTTGTATAATTATGAGTAGAGGAGAATGGTAATCAAATGAGAAATTACCATCGAAACATTTCTTAAAATTAATATTACCTCAGGCAAAAGCGTGATGTTTAAAAAAATTTTCTAAAATATTGGTTAAAAGACATGTTAAAATGTTAAGCCTATCGTATGTACAAAAGTAAATCTAAAAGTAGGTTCGAATAATTTTGTCAAATTAGTTTTTTCTTTGAAAGTTTTACATTTATTCATTCACAAATTAAGAAAAAATGCTCGTAATTTATAGCATTTTTTGTGAGGGTTTTTTTCCCACTCATTTCAGGGGACATGGTACGATTTTTACAAATTCTTAAATTTAATGGTTTTATCTCCCCCCCCCCATATATATATGCATTATGTAAAATAGATTTTTTACTCAAAATACCACAAAAAAAAACTAACCATTTAATTTTTTAAGGAAATTTTTTTAAATTTATGAAGTGATTTTCGCAATAATTGAAGTACACACATGAAATTTAAATAACAAGTACTTCAAATTATGTATAACAAAAGTTGGTATGAGGGGGGGTATTTAATGATAATATGATTGATATTCGTAAAATACTATTTTTTATGAATTGTTATTGAAAATTCCTTAAAATATGAATAAGTTCTAAACTCAATTAGTTTTTTTTTTTAAAGTATTACTTTGATTCTAATATGCACACTAACTTTTGTTGTTGTTGGAAAGGTGCCAGATCATGAGTCAAGTTGGACTTCTATATGTACGCCTGTCGTTAGCCGTAGCATTGAGCACCATATAGGGGACAGTATGATTTAGCTCGGTTCCACCCCAATTTAGAGGGAAAACGCCCTGGGGGTGTCAAGGGCCTACTGCCTCTCTTCCACTTTCACCAACCTCACGAGAGGACTTGCGGCTCAACCGCTATTCAGAGTACCCCCTTACCGCAAAAGCACTATACACATTTACAACCATCCATATCTTCTTCAAGATTCGAACCCAGGCCCTACGGCACAGCAGTCAGCGTCGCTAACCGCTATACCGGATGGGTGGCTCCCAACTTTTGTTGCATGCATTAATAGCAATAGTTAGAAAAAATATCAAAGCACTTGGGAAAATAGAAAAAAAAAACTTAAGCATTTTAAAGGAAGACAAGCTTTTTTCTTTTTAAGGTAAATCAATTTAAAATTTTTGTTTCTCATAGGGGAGTGGATAAAAACGAATATAAAATTTTTCACAGCTCTAGGGTTTTTTTTAGGCTTAGGGGCTTTCAAATTTAGTGAAATCCCAGAAAAAATATATAAAGAATAATTTATTTTAAAAATTTTATATTTGATTTTTTGATCGATTTTGTTCAATTGAATCGTACTGTGTCCTCTTAAAAAACGGTTTTGAATTTTTACAGCCAAAATTAAGATATAAGCAAAAAAAAAAAAAGTTAAATAATGCGTTTATAAAAAGTTACCATTGTATTTGTTGGCAGTTTAAAAATTTCTATTAATTTGCCGTATGAAAAAAAACTTAAAAAAAGCCTTAAAATAAAAGAATAAAATAAAAATTCAATAATGATAAAACACTGCACAAAATTTTGGATCTTGGCTTCTCAAACAATGCTCGTTTCTCAAAAAATAACCATCTACCAATAAAAATCTAATAAATATTTTTTAAGGAATAGAATAAAAATTGTTTTTAAACATTTTAAAGTGGTATAGCTTCCTTAATATTAATTCAATGATTTTCAGTTTTTTGTACAATATTAAGTTGCACTAAAACTGGAAAAAGAATACGCAAAATCGGTAAAAAGTGCGAGAGTGTAACAATTATTTTTGTAGTTATTTTCAAAAAATATTCCCCCTTTTTTTTTTTTTTTTTACCAAATGGAAGCTGGCAATCATAATCCCATTTACAGCGATTTTCTCCCATTCATCGCCCATGCGCAGTCACCCAGTCATTTCTTCCCCGTTCCGCCTCTGGGCAATGTACAGAGTGACGCGCCATGGGTGAAATCGTGGAAGCAAAAAGAAGAAACGAAAACCGGGTTTGTGATTTTTCTTTTTCCACGCTTTGTTTGCTCGATTGTTTTCACGCGAATATGACGTGTAATGTCTTTCGTCATTTTACCTAGTAGAAACGTAACGGCGCTCTTTCTCGTCAATGACGGCGTTTTTCTACTCCAAAGCTTGTATCGAGTTTTTAGAAGATACAGAGAAACACTTTGATTAATGTTCCACGAATATTGTTCGCTCACGCCTTGGGTTTTTAACACATTCTTTTTTTTTTTTTTTTCTAGAAATATATATTTTTATTTTTTTTTTTTTTTTTTTTTTTTTTTTTTTT
>BMAV01015036.1:74818-90311 GCA_019973955.1 Trichonephila inaurata madagascariensis
TTTTTTTTTTTTTTTTTTCAAACAGAATTTTATTTGGAAATTTTGTGCTCAGGAAATAATTTGGTAAAAGTGTTAAACATTTGGGCTCTAACAAAAAAAAAAGTCTATTTTTCTCGTTTGAAAAAGCAAATATTTTTAAAAAATTAATATCTTTCAATATTTAAAAATGAATGAAATGAAATATTTCGTTATCGTAGGTTCACTTGGCAAAAGTATTTTCCTTTTTTATTTATTTTTTTATTGTTATCTAGATTCAAGCATTTATTTTTATCCTCAAAGAATAAGATTTTTTAAACAATGTACTATTAATTAATTAAAATTTTCCTAATGTTACCACTATCTAAAAAATTTATTGGAGGTAAAACGGTATGTACATCTCTTAAGAATTATTTAAATTAAAAAGAAATATCTTATAGAATCGTCATTATCAGTCAGCCATATGTTATATAATAAGTTATACAATCATTCGCAAATTACGACTTTCGTACTTGCTTTTCATCTTACGTATTTGTGATGTATTTCATTTATATATAACAAAAAACAAATTTCGTAATCATTTTACGTGAAATTCTTTAAAAGTATATATTTCACTGTCATCTTAGGGAAATAGATATATTATGAGTCAAATGCATTTAAAAACAAAAATATATCTAATACAATAAAATACCGAATTTAGTACAGCAAGTATAGTAATTTATGAATAATGATTAAAAAAAAATAATTGCTCTTACATGTAATGTTTTCTTCGATTTAAATGTTTTATTTATGTAATTAAAATGCTTAGTTAATTTCTATTATTTGCTTTTCTTTTTAATAACAATTATATAACTCAAAAAGTTACGAATTTTCGTTTTCTCAAAGTACTCTCAGTATCATATCTTTTTCTCCTTTATCGAAACGCTATTTGAATTTATTATTATTTTTTTTTTACCTACAGAAAGATCGAGTTCACAGCATGGTCTTAGGACTTCAAAACCAAACTTGCTACAGGCACTTAGTGACAGCATTGTGAAGCTCTTCGCTCGAGGGTAGGAGATTGGAATATCGATTGTAATCGTAGTACGAGGCTATATTTAACCCTTTTTTTTCGAATAGACTATGAGTTCTATTTTCAGTATAGATCTCACATACTCCTTTTTTTTTTTTTGCACTTGTATTCTCACGACTTATTTTAAAATAATCTTTCTTAAAAATAGTTATTGTAAAGTTTTGATTAATATGATATGATCCATCTAAAATTATTCTGTTTGAGACATCTTTAAACGGAAAAACATGAATCAATTCATGATTTATAA
Source organism: Trichonephila inaurata madagascariensis (assembly GCA_019973955.1). Classification (NCBI taxonomy): domain Eukaryota; kingdom Metazoa; phylum Arthropoda; class Arachnida; order Araneae; family Nephilidae; genus Trichonephila; species Trichonephila inaurata. The sequence continues at coordinate 76,114 of BMAV01015036.1, forward strand.
ATAAGAGATACTTCAGGTGATATAATTGCTTTAAAAGAAAAAAGTTATCAGAACTAGAAAGTTTTTAAAGAGTTTGAGGTTTTAGCTAGAAGCTTGCCTAACATAATTATTTGAAGAAGAAATTTGCTTAAGATAAGAGCTTTCAGTTGAGCCATTTTTATTTTTAAAAAAAGAAAATGGTGTTTCAATTATAATAAAACTGAAAAAGAAGAAAGTATTATTAAAATTATGGTTTGCAAGGAAATTCTATTAAAATTCTAATTAAAAAGAAAATTATATCCGAATTTTTATTTAGAGTAATTATACTAGAATTCTAATTTAGAGGCAAAAATTATGATAGAATACTAATTTAAGAAGAAAATCAAGTCTCGTTTTAAAATAATACTCATCATTTATGTCTCAATCTTCTTAAAAAGTAAAATTTTTTTTAATTTATTAAAGTTTACATGTTGTTAATTTGCAAGATTTTGAACCAATAGATTTTTTTCTGAGCAAAATAACTTTTAGATATATCATTATTAAAAGCTATGAACTGTTTTTGTATGGTAATGCAAATGAATTTTTGTATGATGAAAAAAAAATTAACGCTTTTTTATGTGTTATTATTGTATTAAATTTTTAATCGTTGCTTTGCCATAACAGTTATCACATCTTATTTAAGCATTATGATTTAATTTTTTGTTCCCATTTTAATCTAGCTAGGAACAGATTATTCTTAGACGAAATAGTATTTTAGGCATTGCTTACTTTTTATTTAATTTTATTATTATTATTATTTCAAATAAAGACAGCATTTGCCCAGTTTGTACTTTGTTTGTTAATTTATTTATCATTATTTTATCTCTTTTTTTACATATATATTTTATTTCCTCATTTCTTGTTTTAAAAAATTCCATGCGTTTCAAAAATCTCCAGGTAAATATTGCTAGAGTAAAAATAGAAAAAAATAAATAAATAAAGGAACGAAAAAAACTACGACGTAGAAATTTCAGTTATGTTTACTAACATGGTGAGTACCATTCATTCCAATCGTGAGTAAATGAAGTGGCAACAGTGCGTAAGTTTAAAAAAATGTACGCGAAAAATCCTGTTGTGTGTTTATCTCTTTGCCTCTAATCCGTTCCCAAGTTGCTTTAAATATCGGCTTACGCAACGAAATCTTACTTCGCGTAAAGTGCAATCATCTCAAGAACTGGGTCATGTGTGTTAGCTTTCTCCTTTCCAATTTCTTTCCACTTGTTACATCACGTTCCTTTCTTCCAGAGAGCAGTTACGGTTGGAGATACAAAACAAGTTGCCGCGGTATTTCCTCTGGAATGACTCACAGACTGTAAACATCCGTGTAGGAAACAAATATAAGTTTCGTTTTCGAAAATTTTGAAAAATACATTCTCTCTCATAGAGTTGTAATTACTATAAGACAACTTGAATCGAAGAGAAAAATAAATAAATATTGAAACAAGACATTTCAAAAATATTTTTCCCCTTTCAATTCGAACTTCTTTATCAAGCATTTATTTATTGCTCGAAGAAAAAATCGTTTGACATTTTTAGTAGGCAGCTTGCATCCATCTTGGAAAAATATGCTTGTTTTAATGAATATAGCAATATAAAATAAAATAAGAACAACTTTCTTGAATATATATTAATATTCGCTAAAAAATTATTATTAATAGCCAAAATAAATTTGTAAAGTACTTTTTTTTTAATGTAAATTTTTTAAACAAGTATAAACTAAGAAGTTTTTAGGGAAAAAAAAATCCGTAAAAGTTTTTTTTTTTTTTTTTAATTTTATGTACTTCTGACGAAAAAAAATAATAAAAATCTGTCATTTTATTCCAACTCTCTTTCCGCTAAATAACATTCGAACAATATGTTCATTTAAAAAGTTCAATATTTCTCATTGAAAACTGTTCATTAATTAATGATTGTCATTTTTAAGTTTTGTTTTTCAGTCTGTGAATTTCTATTACAGAAGTTCCCAGTTTTTTATTGTTCTTGAAAAGGAACAATTGACGTTCGTATTTGTCATTTTCAAAATGTTTAAGCAGTTAAAAAAATGTGCTTAAACGTTTAAATGTATTATTGTAATATTTTAACATCAAAACTGTTAGTTTTTATTATGTCCAGTCATAAAAAAAAAACTTAAATTTAGTCGCTAAAATATAAATAAATCTGTTCCTAGACTTTTTCTTTATAACAGAATTTACGCTATTATAAAATTATATATAAAGTACTTTGATAAACACCGTTAGAATGAAAAGTTCTGAAGAACTTTTCATTCTCTTTTATGATTCATTCTCGCTTATGACGAATGTGATATTTATTTATTAAGTAAACAGAATTGATAAGTAATGTTAAATGATTTTGAATATGTACTGATATTTCTTTTTAGAGTATTCATGGACATGCGAAGTATTTTATCATCATAACGAGCTAAATTTGCTCAGATGTTGCCCTTTAGCTCAATAGGAAAAAATTCAAATAATAAGCTACTTTAATTAAATAAATAGTCATTGTCCAACACACACACACACACATTTTTTTTCTGTTAGGAACTTATAACGAAAGGGGAAAAAAATTCGAATAAATATATTAAAAAAGAGAATGAGATATATTTATATTATAATGTGTATTTTTAAAATAAGCATATAGTTTAGAATTATTTTAATTAAATTTCATCCCATTCAAAAGTAACTTTGTGGAAGGGGGGGGGAAATGTTAATGTTTTATACAAATATACATTATACTGGCATTTCTTCTAAATTTAAATTTTGTAAAACAAAAGAATTTAAAACAAAATTCGTACATGAATACATTTTTGAGTAACCTTATTAGATTATAAAAAAAAAAAAAACTTAATAGCTTTCTCTCTTTCTCTTATGATCTTAAAATAAATTTTACTGTACAAGCAACGATCACATTTACATTAATGCCTAAAAATCCAATATATTGCTAAAAGAGATATAACCCCGTAAGCAGTTTGCCCGTACAACGTACGGGCTAGTGAAAGTTGGCTGCAACCCCGGTTTGCCCGTACGCTGTACGTGCACTGATATTTTTTTTCTTTCTTTGATTTGAGCTTATTTTTAATTCTTATGGTGTATTACGTAGTGCTATTGTTTTGAAAAGGAGATGTAGTTTTTCTTTGGTGCTGACAGGGACCTCTTAAGACGTCTTGAAGCCCTGGGCCCAGAGCCGTTTTTAACCTCCCCGGGGCCCTAGGCACTTCAAATTGTTGCGCCTCCGCCCACTATTTCCAAAGCCCGCCCCCCCCCCCTTCAGTTCTTACCTTGCCAGTTTTGGCTCGGGAGGGATTTTCCCTCAACTCTGACTTTTTCTTTTCTTTGTCTTCTTAATGGAGAGTCCTTCCATTATCCACCCCCTATGGACCTGCCGTGTCCCGGACTGGCAACCGACAGCCGTAAGGAAAGAGAGTGATATGGTTTGGTCGCTTTTGTCCATTTCTTACCTTTTGGCATCATGGCCCCCCCCCCCCCCCATCCTCCATCCCATCCTTTTATAAATAAGTACAGTAAATTACTATAATCGTATGGAATTACAGTATAGAAAATACATTATAGTATGAACTTATTAATTATCAACTTTTTAATTTTTTCGCGATATGCTCGCCCCCCCCCCTCCAAGCACGGTTATCGCGCCCTTCTAGGGGGGCGCGCTCCACAATTTGAGAAATGCTGCTATAAAGATTTTATTTCGAATTTTGAGAACAGTTTAATAAATGTAGGGGCATGTGTCTAGCGTGCCTAAGCGGAAAAGCGTGCCTGCTGGGCCCCTAAGAAAAAGTAGGCTCTGGGCCTTTACACAAATGTAGGTCCCACCTATGACTTTTAATAGTAGACAGCACAAGGTATACATTTTTGTACCTTATTTATGTAGTATAAATTTATCCCTTTTTCATATCTCCTATTTTCCGATAGCACATTACGTAATATCCAAAGAATAACTCATCAATAAAATAAAAGATACCAATATTTACGTCGTCTTAAGACTTCTTGAGGCTCTGAGCCCCTACGCAAAAGTAGCCATTGGGCTCTTACACGAATGTAGGCCTCATCTATAACCCTTAAAAGTAGATGGTACACAGCATACGATGTCAAATAGTCGCTTAAACAATAACCCGAAATAAATAAATGTGCATGATTTATGATCGCACAAATCGGGACTATCGACTGACGCCTTTTAACTGATTGAGTAATGAGGGTGTACGGTGGTAGGCCTATACGTGTACGACTGTCATGTCATCCCATGTAGCCAGTTGACATATCATCCGAAATTCCCAGTCTTTTGGAGAATGAAACCGGAAAAAACTTTTGACCGTTGAAATTGTTCGAATCATTATTTTATTAAGGATGAGTCGAGAACGAGACGAGGCCCCCATTGTGTTCATGACCCTGGGCCCGGCCTCAGTTGGCCTATGCCTTAAAACGTCCCTGGGTACTACAATGCTTTTCGTCCCGCATTTTCTTTCTTTCTTTCTTTATTTTTTTTTTGTGGTGAAGGCGGGAATAAGTATAGTGTTTAATTATAAACAATAAAAAAAATGCTTTTTCTGAATCATTTTGGGTAAAAAAACGACCGCTGAAGGGATTAGATATTAATTCGAGTACGTCGACAGTACGCCAACGTAATTTGAGAGCAGAGTTGAAAATATGATGTAAAGCACTTCATAACGTTATACACATTGCCTTATAAAAACCCAATAAGAAACACATTTCCTCTTAAGGTATCCGACTACGTTCGGAACCGTGATTTTGTAAAAGCGTATAAATGGATACTATTTATGATATTTAGTGTCACTTAAATTAGAAAATGTATATAAAATTGTTTCAAGAATAATATTACAATAAAAAATTATTTAAGTACAATATTTTGACAAAAAATGAACATAGAATGACCCATTTTCAAAATATTCTTCTTTTTACGAAAAATGCTTCTATTATAATAATATTCTGCCTGTCTATAGCTCAGATCTCTGTACAGAGGCTCAACTAGAATTTTTGAAATATATAAATTAGAAGTGGGTTTATCCATGTTTTACGACAACAAAGGGGAAAAAATTTTATGAAAAAAACGCCGATAATTATTTCAATGGGTGGTAACTCTGAAAATAATGGGAATTTTTCAAAAATCATAGTTGAGCCTCTGTACAGAGGTCTGAACTATATACAGACAAAATATTATTATAATAAGAAGCATTTTTCACAAAAGGAGAACATTTTAGAAAAAGGTTATTCTAAGTTAATTTTTTGCCGAAATATTGTATTTAAATTTTTTTTTTGTTTGTCAAAATGTCCTTAAAACAATTTTATACATGTATTCTAATCTAAGTGACACTAAATATCATGAAAATTATCCATTTATGAGCATTTTTAAAATCATGGTTCCAAACGTAGTCGGATACCTTAAAACCATGAGAAATCTTGAAACCGAAAGGTTTTGGTAGAATACTCTAAAACAAACGCTAACTACTCCTCCTTTGCCCCAGACGAGAAGAAAATTAAAAAGGAAGAAAATTAAGTCACTCGTGTGATCATGCAAATCAGGTTTCTCCACCAGGATATCTGTGGAGGTCATTGCATCGATTCGCAGAAGAAAGTCCAGGTCGCTCTCATTGACCTCTTTTCTCCCGATTCTTTGCGGAATCCGATTTAAATAGTCCTAATTATAGATTCTAATGATCCTGCAATCCATCATTCATACTGCTGCAGACGTGACTCTTTGTAACTGCTTCTGAAACTGCCGCGAAATGATTTATCTGTTTTCAGGAAATTAGAATTCTATTTCGTTCTGAAAGGTCTGCTATGTAAGTCACGGTTATACTGGCCACCGCAGGAGCATGGTGGTTAGGTAGTTTCTCAGACGGTTTGCGGCTGCTATAGCTTATTGATTATGGTTACGACGTCTTAAGACATCTTGAGGCCTTAAGCCTCTCCTCAAAGGTAGGCCTCGAGCCCAGACACACTTGTATAGGCCTCACCTTAGACCCTTATAAGTAGACGTATGTTGTCGAATATTCGTACAAACAGCAGCTCGAAGCAAATAAATATGGATGATGTACAATCATACAAACCGGAACGACCGACTGTCATCTTTTGACAGAATGAGTAATGATGGTGCATGGTGGTAGCCCAGGCAATGACGATGGTCATCATATAATAATGCTGTCTTACCACTGTTGCCAGTTGACCTATAGTTTGAAATTCCCAGTTTTTCGGAGAATACATACGGAAATAAAATTTGGCCGTTAAAATTATTTGAATCGTGATCTTATTAAGGCTAAGTCGAGAATGAGAGGTCTATTGAGGCAGAGGCACTGGGCCCGGGCCGAGTTGGATCATGCATTTTCATGTCCCCGGTCATGAGTATGAAACCTAAAGCTACTGTAGACCGTGGAAGAGAGGCAAATGGACATACAACCTGTTGAGGCTCAAAGTCCTCCCATTGATAGCTCGGAGAGGGGAATGCGTTCGGTTGTCGTAGGCGTTACTTAACCGAGGTTCAAAATTAGGTGGTTCGTCGCCAATAGTCCAACTTTAACAAACATTCACTCACTCGTAAACGGCTTTTCATGGGCTTGAGATAAAAATCCTGCGATTGATTGATTGTTGATTAATGTCGCACTATAAAGCAATTCGAGGGCTGTTGGCAATGGACCACTTAATTTTGAACCTCGGTAAAGTGACGAGGGCGATACCCGAGCTAGCATTCCCCTCTCCGAATTGCCACACCAACGTGAGGTTTTAAATCCTCTATAGATTTGACATACTTTATTCCCTCTATGCTGCAGGTCAAATTCTTTCCAAAAACAGTCATTAGGATCGAAAAGGGCCAAAAGGCATTTCAGTTTGGTGAAAGAGATGATACCTCGGGAGTCATCTTCGTCATCTAACCATGACTCGAGTTTTGTAATTTTATTGCCAATAATTCATTGATTGCTTCAATAAGCATTTTGTAATGATTTTCAAAATCCAGTTTTTGCTTAATTGATTGTTTATTAACATCGAGGCAACACGAAAGCTATTGGCAACGGACTTCATAATTTTGAATTATTGTCACGTGACGAGAACATCGTGTTGACTACCCACTTTCCAAAATTCAGTTTATCTCAGTTAACCCACGGTCACTCGCACCTGTTTTTGCTACCGTCGTTACTCGCGGGGTGTAGAAAACACCCAAAATTTTAACACGTGTATTTAATTATGAAAATAAAATTAAGCCATTATGATACATATTTATAAAGTATAAGATGTTTTTTGTACTATACAAATAAAATTATTAAATCCATTACATACAAATGAGACTAACACATTAATTTAAACTAAACATACAAAATTTTCATTTTAAAACACATAATTTTATATTTTTTCATAAACAAGTATAAAACGTATATACCAGTAATACATATACTTTATAATTAATGAGATAATGATAGTAGAAAGTATAGAAAAATAATATTTTAATCATTTTCCAAACATTCAGAGCAGACTGTATACAAATGCTCAAGTTCTCTCGGGAGTTCCCCCCCCCCCCCCCCCAAATAAACTTTTGAAGGTCATTATATTCTAGTCATTCGAGAAAGAGGGATTGCATCAGGCCTGAAGGTTCAATGACCTAAAATGTGCTGCTACAGAAAAAATCGGGGTTCTGCGCATTCTTTTTAGAATGCTGGGAGGATTTTTTCCTTGCTGGGGTGTACAGAACACCCCACGCGAGTGATCGCGGGTTAAAAACCAGCCCCCTCACGGTCGCTTCGTAGAAAACAGTTATATTAAGAGGGGAGGAAGGAATACTTTAAAAACCTTTGATACATGACAAAAAAAATAGCAACGCACTTCCTCCTAATTGTTTTAAAAATTTGGATGTTATTCAAATGTATCAATTTTTAAAATCTCTTTTTTTTTTCAATTAACTTAAAATTGTACTTCAATAAACAATTACGATTTTTTTTTTCATTCAAATTTTGTTTCAATCTATCAAATGCTTAATGACCCTTTTAAACAAACTTTCTATGGGTAAGTGCAGTGACAAAACAAACCATATTAAACTTTTCTCTCAAAGAGACTGTCTCCCTTTTTTAATTTTTCACTAACCCGGTATCAGGGCAGTACTTTTTTTGGAAAAGAAAATATAAACCAAGTCCTTGCGAGAATTTTATCATGTTTAATAACAGTTTATGAAATGAAATTTTATGGAAGAACAAAAATTTTAACTGGACAGCACAACAGTTCTTGGAAAATGAGAAATGACGCAGTTCAAGTGCTCTTATGTAAGCTCTAGACAGCAAGACATGTGGTCGGATTTTAAATTTCAATTCTCTAAAAATAACTGTATTATTTTTCTACTAAAACAATATTTACGTAAAATGCATTTCTATTTATAAATATTTTTAAGCCTCTCTCTCTAAGTAATTTCATATACTGATAAATAAATCGGTTTAATTCCAGAAAAAATTAAGGAAATCATTAAAAAACGCATGTAAATTATTTCAGATTTATAAGACAGTTAGGCTAAACACCTTCGAATGTCTTTATTTTTAAAAATACGGCTTTTTTTTATTTTAGTATGAATAAAAAAGCTGTTCAACATATATATATATATATATATATATAATACAGAACAATGTAAACGAATGGTTCCCGAAATTATCAGGCATTTTTTAGCTTCTTTTAGCTTTTTATAATCAATTTATGCAAAAAAATTTTCTTCAAAAAAAAAATTGAATTTGAATTTCAAAAATTTTAACAATATTTTTTATAAACTTTTAAGATGAATAGAAAAGACTTCTCATTAAAAAAAATAGAAACACAGATAAATAAACTTCAAAGAAGAACATTGGCTATTTGTTGCTTTTTTTAAGTTTATTTTATGTATTGATTTATTTGTATTGAAATCACACACAGTGACGTATACAAAGGTGGGGTTTGGGGGTTCAAACCAATCTTCCGCACCAAGTTATTTTTAATTTTTAGAAGATTACGCTTTAGCATTTTCGTCTGCGTGTTTCTTACAATTCAAACCCCTCCCATAAAAGTTGTCTGTGGACAGCACACCTGCAGTTTGTAAAAAGTAAAATAATTTGGAAGGGAGCGTCTTTTTTCGTAGATAAAAGAACCAACCATCACTGGTCTCTAATACGCGAGTAGTCTCGCGTATCTGAATTCATCTCTGTAGCGCCATCTCTTGAAAGGATATTTAACTATTTTACACTGTTAAATTTCTGGTTTTTACATCTTTAAAATGAGAGAATATCTCATATATCAAAAGTTTACATTAAATATATATATATATATATACAAGAAATTTATTTTTCTATTCTAGTTGCCAGTAAATGAGAAATCTTGACAAAAATAAGAGAAATCAATTAACACAATAGGGTAAAATGAAAAAAAAAAAATGTATTTATACATAATTTGCTTTTTCCGGAATATTTTTGCCAATCAAAATTGCTAATGGTTTTATTAAGGATTGAAAAGAGATTACAACAAACATGTTCTAATTATTTATAATGTTTAAGGTATCCGACTACGTTCGGAACCGTGATTTTACAAAAGCTTATAAATGGATAATATTTATGATATTTAGTGTCTCTAAGATTAGAAAACGTATATAAAATTGCTTTAAGAATATTATTATAATAAAAAATTTATTTAAGTGCAATATTTTGACAAAAAATGAACATAGAATGACCCATTTTCAAAATATTCTGCTTTTGTCAAAAATGCTTCTATTATAATATTATTTTGCCTGCATATAGCTCAGACTTCTGTACAGAGGCTCAACTAGAATTTTTGAAATATATAGCTTAGAAGTGGATTTATCCATGTTTCACGACCACAGAGGTGAGAAATTTTAAGAAAAAAAACGCCGATAATTATTTCAATGGGTTGTAACTCTGAAAATAATTTGAATTTTTCGAAAATAATATAATTCAGACTCTCTGGAGAAGTCTTTACTTTATCTAAGCACACACACACAAAAAATATTATTATTTTAGAAGCCTTTTTAATAAAAGAAGAACATTTTGAAAAAAGGTTATTCTAAGTTAATTTTTTGCCAAAATATTGTATATAAATAATTTTTTTTGTCAAAATGGCCTTAAAATAATTTTATACATGCATTCTAATCTAAGTGACATTAAATATCATGAAAATTCTCCATTTATGCGCTTTTTTTAAAATCACGGTTCCGAACGATACCTTAAGATGAAAACTATGGAAAAGAAAAATAACTTACAAAAATGAAAGGGTGGGTGGGGGGGGGGGCCGTTAGTTAACTTAAATTTTTTTGAAGAAATTAGAATTTTTAAAGAACGATTTCAAATGACAAAATTATAAACAAAATTTCTAATGCTTAGCTTTACACTTGTTCAAGTCAAGAAAATTTATCAACCGAGCGTACCTTTTCAAGTATTACAGTAGAAAATATCGCATTGCTATATTTCAACAGTGGTAGCAAGACTTTTTTACTAATTTTGTAATGTGTAATGAAAAAAATTTTGATATTAAATAATAATTATAATATGAAACACTCAAGTTCTTATGCAATATTCAGTTAAGCAAAGTTTTGTGTATATATATTTACACATTTTTTTTGTATAAAAAAAAATCATACCTGCAATGCAAATGTTTTAACATACTGTAAACATGTGCCTTCTCTTTATCAAGATTGAGCAACAGCAACACGTGACAGGGTGCAGCTAGTTATAATATAAAACACTCAAGTTCTTATTAAATATTCTAGGCGATACATATTTTTTACATCACATAACATAAATACAGTTTTTATTATCATTTGTTAATGTTTATAGATGTTTTTTGAACACAGACAATAACATACCTTTCAGGACGAAAATGTAATACCAAATCTTCTACACCCACCCTACATAATTATCTTTTCTTGGTTGAATGAGTGAGTGTTTCACTATACGAAGCAACACAAAGGCTATTGGCGACAGACCTCGTAATTTTGAGTCGCAATCAAGTGAAGATCTTTTCTTGGTTATCGAGAACTATTTAACGTGTTTTATTTATTTATTGCGGATTTTTGATTTGTATAAGTAGCGCACACAAAAATTTTTCAAGGCGGGTTTCCAGGGCCGAAAGTCCACCATTTTGGCATCATGCTGCAATACGCCACCCAACATATTCTTTTGATTTTGTATATTTTCGGAAAGAAAAACAATACAAATTAATTTTTGAATAAATAATTAGCATTAATTAATAAAATTAAGTATTAATAACAAATTCATAATTAAATTTTACATAATATATACATAGGATTTTAACCAATCGAAAAAAAATCAAGGGCTTTAGGGGGGGGGGGGGGCCGGCCCCCTAGAACCCCTCCCTTGAGTGCGCCACTGGTTTGTATTTATTATTAACTTAACTCAGCGGCGCAACCAAGGCCTACTGTGCTCATCTCAGTATACGTGACCTTGGGCTCTGAGGTGCATGAGCAGTTGTTCCGGTTAGGTGGTTAGTCTAACGCGCGAAACCCCCAGTGTTAAGTTCCGATGCAAGCTTTTTACTCATTTATCGACCCATTGAAGGGATGAAAGGCAGAGTCGAACTTGCCCAGCCTTGGATTTGAACCCCGGATCTGTGGCGTGGAAGCACGAAACACTACAACTCAGCCATTGGGCTTATTATAATCTGAATGAAAAAGTTTTACTTAAAGTAACCAAAATATACAAAAAATTGCTTGTAAAAATTTTAATTCATGTTTCTTTCCAATATACTCATAAATTTGAACTCAACGTATGATAATCAATCAAACAGTATACAAGTAGGAAGAACATAGTCCCAGGAAATGTGAAGAAAAGGAAGATCCAATTTTAAGTTATAATAGTAATTAATATAAGGATTGCAATAAAATTTATAATTTTTTTTTAAATAGATTCGATAACAATGAGTGAAGTTTATTAAATTGTATGTGTTAATTTCTTGTCTCAGTTAATAGTGCTAAGAACTAGTTTGATATACACTGTTCAAAACAATTAGATGAACACTAGGGTTTAAGGTATCCGACTACGTTCGGAACAATGATTTTAAAAAAGTGCATAAATGGATAATTTTCATGATATTTAGTGCCACTTAGATTAGAATACATGTATAAAATTGTTTTAAGGACATTATGACAAAAAAAAATTATTTAAATACAATATTTTGACAAAAAATTAACTTAGAGTAACCTTTTTTCCAAATGTTCTCCTTTTGTAAAAAATGCTTCTATTGTATTAATATTTTGCCTGTATATAGCTCAGACCTCTGTACAGAGGCTCAACTATGATTTTTGAAAAATTCACATTGTTTACAGAGTTACAACCATTTGAAATAATTATCGGCGTATTTTCTTAAAATTTCTCCCTTCTGTTTTCGTAAAACATGGATAAACCGACCTCCGAGTTATGCGTTTCAAAAATTCTAGTTGAGCCTCTGTACAGAGGTCTGAGCTGAATACAGGCAAAATATTAATATAATAGAAGCATTTTTTACAAAAGGAGAACATTTGGAAAAAAGGCTATTCTAAGTTGATTTTTTGCCAAAATATTGTATTTAAATAATTTTTTTTTTGTCATAATGTCCTTAAAACAATTTTATAGATGTATTCTAACCTAAGTGACACTAAATGTCATAAATATTATCCATTTACATGCTTTTGCAAAATCACGGTTCCAAACGTAGTCGGATACCTTAACGAAATTCTGCAAATATTTCTTCTAATAACTAACATAAAACAAAATATCCATAGTCTAAACCAGTGATTCCCAAAGTGGTCTATATAGACCCCCAGGGGTCTATGACGACCTGCAAGGGGTCCACGTCAGCAAGAAAACAATTTAGTGGTCCATGAGGTCTAAATGGGGGGTCTATGATAGTGGCTCTCATTAAACTATATCGAAACTTTAATTTTAATAAATAAAAATTTAATCTAGTGGAAACCAAATTTTATGTATGTTACAAATTCATTTACTAAATTTAATGAGGTTAGTTTGCACTTAGAAGGTGACATCATAAATTTTATTAAAACAAAACCCACTTCATCACTTCTTTCTAGAGTTAAGCTAAAAAAGTATAATACTGGAGGGCTGAAATTTTCTCAATTTGTTGCAGAAAATCTATCAGGACGTTTTAAACTACATTCAACATTTAAATGGCTCTTATTCAGATTTTGAAACCAGATTTGAGAAAGCTTTGACTATGGTAATACCATAGTAGGCATTGAATTGATATGGGCACAATGAAAAAAAATGTCCACATTACAATAGGAAATTATCTTAATAAGCATTAACGAATATCTTAAAGTTTAGAAACGGATGTCAGCAGTCATGGCTTTAAAAATAGTTTTATATACGATTTATAAAATATCACCACACAGGAAGTTTTTAATTGCTTTTTCCATTGAGAAGGAATTTCAGCGTGGTTCTCAATCTCCAAAATAAAAATAGAAAGAAAGAATCTGGACACACTACTAAGATAGGAGATTTAAGGTTAAACCTGAAAATATTGAAACCAAATGTTAAAAATTTGTTATTGTAACACCAGATTCATCCCCCTTCCATTAAAATCACTTGTTGGTTGTTTAGTCATTTTAACAGTTATTTTATATATGTTATATAACTTTTAATTTAATTAATTAACATATGCTTTTTAAAACTTAAACATTATACTTCATTACAATTGGAAATTTAATTCTTTCAATGCAGTAGTAGTACCAGCTGTCAAAAAGGCATTTAAGTTGATAAATTTGCAAAAATTCAATATTAATCAAGAAGGGGGTCTACCCCAAACGGAAAAGCATGGCAAGGGGTCTATGAGACAAAAAAGTTTGGGAACCTATGGTCTAAACTGTAGCAGAAAAGAAAACTGCATACACAATAGTCAATAAACACATGGGGTCAAAAACCAGAAAAAAGAAATAAGTGCACAAATCGTGATTTCGTAGATGTTGTTTTCCGTTGTCTCAGAGGTGAAATTCAACATTTCGGCTGTTCGTTTGAGAAAAGAGGACTGGAAAATGCCACGACAACTTGATCTACCGGAATACATGACTTGGTGTATAATCAGGAAACTGAAAACCAGGCAAATAAAAGCGGATGCTATTAGATTGATTGATTGAATATTAACGTCGCACTGTTCAGCTACACGAGGGCTTTTGGCGACGGACCACGTAAT
>BMAV01015036.1:100572-121189 GCA_019973955.1 Trichonephila inaurata madagascariensis
ACCTGATCGCGTAACTTAGATCACTTATCTAAATAATTATATTATCCGCCTACTTTCAATTCTGATAATATTACAAGTCCTAATATCAAATAACCAGTCCTACCTTAATTCAAGCTAAGGTTCTATCACGGTACGAAGCACCTGGGAGCGCGTGAAATGGTATGCACCTTGTATCAATGTGGCTGATTATCTCGGTAACTTTATGAAGGCTGTCAATTCACGCTCGTATCTCTTCCTAACATAACTTTCCCCTAAATTGCCATCCTGCTTACTGAAACTTCTGTTCTTTTAAAAGCTATCTTATTTGCATTTCACAATTGCATTTCACTTCTTGGATTTGGGTTGGAAAAGAGTTGCCATTAATCTTGGCTGTCAAAGAACCCAGAGGTTATGTTACAGAAAAGACGCGTGAGCCCATCACACCGTTTATGTAATTTTTTGTAAATGTTTACCCATTTTTTCCCATTTTAGAAATAATTTCTTTTTTTCTCTTCTTAATTTTAGCATATTTTTCTTAAAATATACTAAACAAATCTAAAACCCCCCAAAAAATCCTCTTATTTCCATTTTTTTTTTTAAAAAAAAATAAAAGTTGTCGCAAGTAGTCGGATACCTTAAACAGTGATTTTTTTTTCAAAAATGCACCATTTATCGCATATATGTGTAATATGATATTCAATTATATTTATTACTTCTCTAATTGCTTTCCAGATGAATTAACTGCCATGCACAAAAACTCATTCAAGTATCGTTATATCGCAGTTTCAATCAGTAGATTGAATCATATCAACTGACATCTCTCCCCAGCACGATTATAGGGTGTTCAGAATGTTGACAGATGTGTTATGACAAGCGTAACTAATACGTGGCTAAAATACAATATTACACATAACAAGAAGGAAAATGCGGAAGCAAAATTAAACGAATATCCAGGAAATTCTCCGCAGACTATGGATAATGTAGCCACAGCTGTCATTATTGAAGATTATACCATCAAACACGAAATGTAATGCAGCATAATAATACTATCTCCCATGACAGTGATAGCATAATTTTCTATGGTCAAAATAAAATTCAAAAATTTATATAATGTTATTTGTTATATTAGAGAATTTTCTGTCTGGAATTTTTTTTTTTTAATCAGAAATTTTCAAGATGGAAAAAGGAGGGAAAGAATATCTGACTTTGAAGAAAATATTTAAATTTAAAAAGCACTTTGAACATTTTTTTTGGAAATTCAGTCCCACATACAAAACTTATTATAACTCAAAGTCAGGGGCGTAACAGCCCATGAGGGCCAAGGCCTACTGTGCCCATCTCAGTGTACGTGACCATTGGGTGCTGCGGTACATGAGCAAATGTGCCGATCAGGTGGACAGTCTGAAGCGAGACCCCAATGTTTCAGTCCCCAAACAAACTTGGTACTCATTTATCGACCCATTGCAGGAGGGATGAAAGGCTGTGAGTCGACCTTACCCAGTCCAAGGATAGAACCTTGAACTTGTAGTGTGGAAGCGCGATACGCTACCACAAAACTTATTATGTTGTTACTAATGCCACCTGATTGGGGCAAAGGCCAGATCAGGTCCAGGAAATTCATCATGGTAATGGGCTAAGTGACGCCTGTCGTTAGCCGTAGCTTTGAGCACCATGCAGGTGACAGTACGATTTGGTTCGGTTCCACCCCAATTTAGAGGGAGAACACTCTGGGGGTGGGCAGAAACCTCCCGCCTCTCTTCCCCTTCCACCAACCACACGAGAGGACTTGCGGCTCGACGGATATTTAGAGTACTCTCATGCCGCAAAGGCACTATATATTTACAAACATCCATGTCTTCTCCTGGATTCGAACCCAGTCCCTACGGCACCGCAGTCAGCGTCGCTAACCACTATACCGGCTGGGCGACAAACTTATTATGGAAACAAAAATGTAAGATAAGAAATATATAAGCTTTACAGAAATATTAAAGCTTTTTGGCGCGTTTTCTGCCTTTGAGTTTGGCAAGAAAAAATGAATGTATAAAAGTAGGCAATTTTTAAAAATTGTTTAAAAGTTTCTTTAAAATTTTGTCCTATTGTCAGTCATTTTAAATCAGGAGTCATTTTTAAGTCGGGATATTGGACTGATGCACTTTCATTCTGTCAGGACTTAAAAAATGTCATTTTGATGTGTGGTGAGTGAATATGGAAGGGCAAAATACTGTATTCATTTCTATTTATGATAGAATTAATTTATTTCTAATGCTATAACGCCAGCACCTTTTTCCAGTTAAAAATATAATTGTTAAGAAGATTTTTATACATAACACATATATAGAGCTCAATTCTTTCCTTCAATGATCTCTTAAAATGAGGAGGAGTGTAAATGTTTAAAGCATAATGTACTTATTGATGAATATGGGATTACTAGAGATTTAAAACAAAATGAGACTGAGTGAATATTAACGTCGCACCGTGGACAGTTTTCCCAATCTGGCTCACGGAAATTATTTTATGGCTTTAAAGTCTTCATAATTATATCTAATGATCAAAAATCATAGTAATTAATGTAAATTGGGTATTCTTTTCTGTTTTTTACCAACAAATAAGGTCAATAGTGTCTTAACTAATTTATGTTCAGCTTGAATTTGATCAAGAATAAATTATTGCTAAGTGGAACTAGTTTTTAATCAAGGATCTAAGGATATTTACAGAAGCAGTAATTTACACGTGGGAGAATATATACAAGAAATAGTGTGCAAGTTAAAAAAAATTAAATTTAATAATTGTTAAAGATTAAACCCACAAATACAATCAAACATAACATTGTACATATACAATGAAGAATAATAGGTAGTGTTTAAGAGGACTCGACACCCTTTGAGCATTTTTTTTAAAATTTATGTATTTAAAAATTGCATTTTAGCATTTCATATAATGTTTATTTCAGAAAGTGATACGAGATAAAAATTTGCACATATTATTCACAAAATTTTACAAATTTAATTTCTTTTAAAAAATTTGGAAATTTTTAAAATTCTACTCTTTTTGTGTTTATTAATTTTTTGACGTGAAATTTTTTTAATATTTCTGAGGATGTCTTAAACACCTCTAGGGATCGATTTTACAATACCTTAATTAGTTTTGGGGGAAAAAAATAATAAAATGTTGAGAGAGAGGTATATGCTAATATTTCCCACATTTCAATTTTTTAAAAAAAGAAGTATCCCATTTACAGAAAAATGGATCCCTAATTTTGTTACATGCATTCATATAAGACACAGGGGAAAAAATGGAAGTGACTGGTAAATAATTGTGGAAGTACTATTTTGAATGCGAAAAAACACAAACTGAGAAAAAAAACCATTTTAAAGTTTATAATTCTGATAAAATAATTATTATAAGCCTGAATAAATATAAAATACCACACTAAAATATTAGCTATATATTTTCCTAAAAAATAATAAAATATAATATAAATCTTACTCCCCCGACAACCACGCATCATTCGACTCTTGGAGAAGAACTTTTCATTTCTATGGCACCTCATCCATTTTTCCCCTACAAACGAGCAGAAATTTTTGACAATTTTTCTAAATTTTAATTGCTGCTGGTCCTCATATTTATCAAAGTCCATTCTAGTCCTAACTAAACTCAAAATAACATTAATTTTGCGCTAGTATCTTGCTCTTCCTTCCACACATTGAATAAGTCACGCCGAGTAATACCATCGGACAACGGTGAAAAAAAAATCATAACTTAGGGTGTGGCAGGAAGTAGCAGCTAAATTTGGTATTAAATTAAAGGTCTATATCTACTCTATGTGACTTAAGTGTTACTGTTATCAATCTGTGTAAATCCGAATGGTTCTAGTCCATTAAACACAAAAAATTGACATACGTTAGTAGGAGTTATATGATGTGCTAAATATTATGTTTTTACAATTTTTAATCAAACTTGAACCTAATTTGAAAGTCAAATCAAGAAATTACTTACTCATGGTATCTATTTTCAAAAAAAACCCGTTGTAATCTTCAAAATCCTTTTCAGACGAAACGATAGAACTTGCGTCTGAAAAGGAGGCTTTCGCAAGTGTTTCTTGTAACAAGAACAAACCCGATCTAAATCGATAATTGTTGACGATTTCCATTCGCGTACTGTCAAAAATTGCTTACAACATGGCTAGGAAACTTAAGAGGACCATAAATTGTCGGTTGTTGTTTTATTTCGCGCAATTTCATTTTTGGACTTTCCATGCGCCAGATTGGGAAAACTGCCCACTGTGCGTTGCACTGTTCAGCTACACGAGGGCTTTTGGTGACGGATCTTTTAATTTTGAACCATGGTCAAGTGACGAAGACGACATCTGAGCTGGCAGCACCCTTCTCCTAACTACCACACCATACCAACGGGAGGACATTTGAGCTCTCGACAGATTTTAAAGTGCATCGCTTCCCTACACGGCGTGTCTTTAGTGGTACTGGGCTCGAACTCATGACATGTCAGTCACGATCCGATACCTTGATCACTAAAAAAAAGTAAGAGATGTGGTCATAAGAAATATGATGTATAAAGGTACATGCTTATAGATTATGTCTAATAGTAATATCACAATTATAAGCAACAGATGAATATAGATTTAAACGATTTTATTAAAAAATGTGATTAAGTGTGGATTAACCTTGGAGACTTTTAGGTACAATGTGCAATAAAATATTTTATGAAATTATATCATAAAACTAATTATCATGTTATATATAGTATTAGAAACTATATTAAAAATATGATTAAAGATTTACAGAAAGATTTCACTGTGTGTGTTATACACAAATAAGCTCCAGGAAATATATTTTAGCTCTTTATGCTTGATAAACACTTCCAAAACGATAATCCTGGCGTGGTGGGGGTGTAGAATGGGATGCCAGATAAGGTATCGTCTACGTCATTTGACCTAGGCTCAAAATTACAAGGTCTGTTGCCAAGAGCCAGTGGCGTAACGCCCCCCCCCCCACACACAACCTTGCATCACGGAAGGGGGAGATGGCAGGATTCTATGGGGCCCAAAGTTTATGGTTTTACAACCCTTTGTAAGATTCGATTTGGGGCCCAAAATCTGACTTTGCAGGAGGCCCTAATATTCTCCGTTACGCCACTACTAAGAACTCTTTTGTTGCTTCAGAGAATACGACGTAAATAAATCATCACTCCCTTACACCAAAACGATTGCTGTAACCGCCATATTTATAGCTACCTTCCTTAAAACCAGCAAAAAGACCGGACGGACGCTCCTCGCGCATTCGAGGGAATCTTCTTTTACAAGATTCGTGTATGTTTTGTGCTGTCTGTTGTTTCTTAGAACTAGAATACCTTTAAATACCTTTTCCTGTTCATGGGTAATTCCTTTTCCCTAAGATGATAACAATGGAGGGCTATATAACTCTTTTCATGAATCAGATCAATACGATCCATATTAAACTGAGCTCAGAGGCGCAACAGCCCATGAGGGCCAAGGCCTACTGTACCCAATTCAGTTTTCGTGACCTTGGACGCTGAGGTGTATGTGCCACCAGATCCGATCAGGTGGTCAGTCTGACCGGAAACCCCTATTGTTCAGATCCCAAGAAAGCTTGGTAGTACTCATTTATCGACCCACCGAAGGAATGAAAGGTTGAGTCGACCTTTCTCAGCCCGGGATTTAAAACCCCGTACCTAAGGCGTGGAAGCGCAATACGCTACGACTCAGCCACTGGGCTTCAATATGATCCATACGTATGGGTACATATATATAGTGTTGGTCTGTTTGGATTGTTGGCATATCAGGTCTCTGGAAAAACATCTTCAGAATTAATTTTCATCTTGTTTATTTACACACACATAACGTAGATGGTCAGTCACCTTTATTTTTCACGTCTATTTGATAAGAACACGAAAACAGACACATATAACGGAAGCGACAAGCAGCAGCGACATATCACATGATGAACACAAAGACAAAGAACGAGCGAGCACAAGGAAATTCACTTTTTATGACCGGCAGATAAGACCGTGTGGCTATTTTTTAACAAGAGCTCTGATTGGTTACAATGGGTGAGAAAGGGATTTCTGATGTAATAATATTAGTCGATTACGATTAAGATTAGGGCGTCAGTTTTGAACTAAAGAATTAAAAGATTATTTGATTATTATTAAAGAGTTAATTAAAAGGATGCTAGAGGGAATTATTACACACACACACATATATATATACTCCTGGCCAGCGTAAATGCAACACCAAGAAAGACAAGAGATAGCACAACAAAATTTATTTTGTGGATAACATGTTGACCAAGTATCAAATGATTAAATTTATAGACTTCTGTGAAGTGTGGTTCCTGCCAGAATCAGTAGCCGCCATTGTTGGAGATCACCGCTGCCACACGCCTCGGCATTGATTCAAAGACACATTGGATGTGTTCTTGGGGTATAGCAGACCAAGCAGCTTCCACACGTTGCCAAAGTTGATTTGGTGTGACAGCTGGGGGTGTAATCTGGGTCAATCGTTGAGCAACCACCATGGACCACATGTTTCTATCGGCGAAAGATCCGCAGAGCGAGCCGGCCAGGGAAGTAATTCAATCTGGTGATTGACGAAGAACCTTTGGACAATGCATGCCACGTGTGGTCGCGCATTATCCTGTTGAAATATGGCTTTGGCCAAGCAGTGAAGGTAAGGAAGGACAACTGACTGAAACACTTCGGAGATGGAGCGCTGGCTTTTTAAAGTACCGGCAATGCGTACAAGAGGAGTGCGAGAGTGATATCCAATACCGCCCCATACCATAATACCTGGTGCAGGACCAGTGTGGCGGTGCATTACGCAGCTGTTCAGAATCCTCTCTCCACGGTGTCTCCAGACTCGAATCCTACCATCGTGGTGTTTCAGACAGATACATGACTCGTCAGTAAAGACAACTTCATTCCATTCTGCCACCCACATCCTTCTTTCATCACACCATTAGCGGCGGAAACGTCTGTGGCTCTGTGTCAAGGGTAGACCAAGCAATGGACGTCTTGCGGACAGACCACTCTGCTGTAAACGGCGTCGAATGGTACGCGCAAACACTGAATGATGCGTTACAGACTCAATGTGCTGTGCTATGGTTCGTGATGTGACTGAAGCGCTGTGACTGAAGCGTCACTGCTATGCGCACAATTTTCCTGTCTTCACGTGAAGTGGTGCACTGCGGTGGATGCGATAGACCACGTCAGACCATCGGATCCTCGTTATCCAACGGTCTCATATCCGCATTACAATTGTTTGGTTTCATCCAACACGACTACCGATTTTCCTGAAAGATAATCCACAATCTCGGTAGGCCACTATCCTTCCTCTGTCAAACTCGGATACATGATCAAAAACTGATCGCTGTTTTCTACGAGACACAACTGATCGTTTTTTGAAAAAACCACAAGAAAAACACAATTGCCTCCGAAATCGTTGAAATCTCCGAGCCTTAAATAGCGCTTTGAGGTGGCGCCACAGGCGCGCGTGATGTGTGTCTGCTCTGAAATTCTAATCATTTGCATATCTCCCCTCCGCTAATGCATGTTGTAAATTTCATGTTATTTGCATGCTTCCTTCAGGGTGTTGCATTTATGGTGGCCAGCAGTGTATATATATATATGTATGTATATTGTATGGACAAGGACAAATATAGTTTATTACACGGAGTTATCGACGTATGTACACAAAGGAATACTATAATGGATTATTTACAATACTGCAAATCCCACTCGTTATAAACAAGCTTTACAACGTTCCAGAAATGACTCTTTTGAACAGTTCTACTCGCGAGAACTGAGACAGATAAAATCTTTCTCATTGCAGTCAAAGCACATGACTGAACTCCCGAATGAATTGACTCGACCTTTGTCTCAAAGGTCCCTTATATAGCCTAATGGAAATTTTCAGAAGGGTCGATCAGTGAGACTTCTCAATGGTTCCTTGGCAATATCTTATTCTCGCCAAAATTGTCACCGAGGCCTATAAAGTCGCCGATCTGGAAACCCTGGTCAAATCTTCTTGGATTGCTACAAGCTTATTCAAGTTCTTGCTGGGATGTGAACTTAGTCTACAAAACATTTTCCCACAAGGAGAGCACCGTCGAAGGGAAAGCAACACACGTGGTGGGTTTTCAATTTCAACATACAAGAATATAATACTAACTATTTTTCAACATATAAGACTTTAATATTTTGTTATTTGCAGCAAAATTATGATTTAGTTCATACAGATTGTCATATATAATTAATATTAAAATATGCATAAGATACCCTTATAACGAAATTATCCTATTGTGTGTGTGTGTGTGAATTTTCTCTCTCTCTCTGTATTTGTGTGTATATAAAATTAGTGGCAGCTGTAAAAAAAATAATAATATTGCTTTTCAGTTATCCTTTAGTCTTTTTTAGTGTTCTTGATTCTAATATTCAGAATTTTATCTCTTGATTTGTAGGATATATTTATTCTACTGAACCACCATTCTTTTGCTGTATGATAATTACATATCTTAAGAACAGTTTTTTTAGAATCAAGCAAAATTGCTTAAGTGCAATAGAATCGTTACAGCAAATCATGACATATTTTATCGAGTTTATGTACTCAAGAAAATATCATACGTTAAAATGTTATAAATAAAAACTTTTGCATTATCGTGGGCTAATTTTCAGATTTCACTTCGCGTTGATAATGGCGATAGTATGTCTACTTCAAGATAAGTAATGATAAGATGGGTTGGTTATTTGAGGTAAAATATACTACTCGAGTAAAGATAAATTTAGTTTCCATGTCTTGAGAAAGGTCTCGAATTTTTACTTTGTTCAGGATCTGATTCAGTATCAGTTACAGTTCAAGTCGAAGTCAAGTTCGCGGAATAGTTTTTATCAGCAGTGTTTCGATAAAGCTTTCTTTTCTGTCTTGAAATGTTTTGTGTTTGTAGATAAGTTTAGTTCTTCTAAGACATTTCTTTTATTCGAAGTTACAGCGTTGCCTATTTTTTTTCATTGAGGCTCGCTATGAGATCTTACTTTTTTATTATTATTATTATTTTGGACTAGCTGCATGGCCCGGCGTTGCACGGGCTTTCTCTACTTTTATAAGTTTTCCCTTCACTTCACAAAATCAGCACTACCATTATTCTTTTTCGAAATTACTTTGACTTTTTTGTTTCTTTCCCCTCCGTTTAGCGCGGGCTTTTACCGAGCGTATAACTTAATTTCCTCTTTCCTTCATGACGCCAGCACTTTAGTGTGGGTGTGTACGCGTACGATGTGAGTAATTGCTATAATAATGTCATTAAAATTCTCTTTTTCGAACTTTTTTCACTTCTTTTCACTGACAGACAGGTTTCTTTCCCCTTCATTTACCCCCTGCGTTGCACGAACATTTTTGAATGCATAACATATTGTCACGGAAATTCCCCTTCTCTCTAGCTATTAGCACTTCCTGTTGTGTGTATGATTTCTATATTAACGCCATTACAATTCCCTTTTTCGAAATTTCTTCCACAGCTTTCCATTGTCAGACACATTTCTTTTATCCCTCTATAGCCCGGCGTCACAGGGGCTTTTTTGTGAGAGTGTATAGAACTATTTTAAAAACATAAAATTCCCCTATTGTAGCAATTATAATATTTTTTAAGGAGGGTAAAACCCTGTGTAAAGTGGTATAACCAAAAATTAAAAATATTTTTTAAAATTGATGTTTAAATTATAAATATTTTAAACCAAGTACAATTTGGCCTCAAATTAAATAATAATTTAACAAAAACAAATATTTCAATGTAAGAGAGAAAATTAGAATGCTATAAAGTAAACAGAAATGAATGAATGCAAATACAAATAAAAATTATATCAGAAAAGTAATAGCAGTATAAGCTTCTACTATTGAGCTATGGATGAAATAACCAGAAATAAATAAACCGAAAGAAAAAATTGATGATGATAAACTGATTAACAAAATAATACCATAAATAAGAAATATTAGGAAGCCATCAACAGGAAAAAAATTAAATTAGTATTACATGAGGAACAGTGTAATACTATCTAACATCTGTGTAATATTTCTAATATAGAGTATTAGATGTAATTCAATACTAAAAAAAATAAAATTAGTATGAACTAAAATTAAAAAAAATCTATCTAAATTAAGTCCCCGTTGAAATAATCTAAAATCAACAACAGAACTGAATGATACAAATAATAAAACATGTTGCTAAAAATTAATTATTCAAGCAATACTTTTTTTCGCAATATTTCTATTAGCAATTATTATCTATTACAAAGAGCAAACTCATGAGTACACACAATCATAAATAACTATAATGATAATTGAAATATATATATCATATATGGGCAGTATGATAATATATAAAATATGTATACAATCTCAAAAAAAACTACCTGAGGAACATATTATCAGAAGCAACAGATGTAAAATCACATCAACACTAAATTTTAAAAAGAAATCCAAAAGGAGATAAGAGAAAATCTTTTCAAGGTGCATTTTTTTAATTTTTGATCACAAATGATAAGTTTATACATTGCAAGATTGTCAGAAGCAAAGTTAAGTCGTGACAAAAAAATCAGGTCAACATTGGATTTAAAGGAATCCAAAAGAAAATATGAGAATATTGTTTCAAGGTCCACTTCATCATAGTTCAGCAAATAGCATTTTGTTAAAAAAAAATTCTGATTTTTTTCATTTAAACCAGATTAGATCTTATCGGTCATAGAGATCATAAGGCCATAAACAGTGACATACAAAAACACATGGCTCACAACAGTAGCGCACGCAAGAATTTTTCAAGAGGGGGGGTCCAAGGTTGAGAGTTCACCAGTCATGTATCATGCTCCTTTTGATTTTGTTGATTTTCAGGAACAAAACACAGTAAAAAACTAATTATTGAATAAATAATTAGCATTAATTAATCATTAATAACAAATACTTAATTAAATTGTACATACTATATACTTATAATTATAATCAATCGGAAAAAAATCAAGGGCTTTGGGGGGTCCGGACCCCCAGGACCCCTCCCCCCTTGTGTGCGTCACTGGCTCACAATATTACCAATCTGTCGATAGCAATTAGTTTGAATTTAGTGTCATTTACTTTCTGTTATACTTCAGCCAATATTTTTCTACAGTGAAGAAAACGTTGAATTCGCCGATGAAGGAAGAATAGCACATATCTTTATTTTCAATGACAGAATATATTATAGCAATGTATTGATATGTAAAAAAGGCATACAATGCATATGTATATGTGCAATTAGCTAAAAACTTAATGAAGAACAGGTTGTCAGAAGGAACGTTAAACGATGATGCCACAAACAGAGTTTTAAACAACAACAAAAAAATAATAATAATAACAGAAAATCTTACATATACCATAAAACCCAGCTTATAATGCCCACTTTAAGCACAAAAAATTAAATTGAAATTTACGGGTTCGAGGCTTCAAAAAAAAAGATCGGCATTGAAAAAAAATTAAGACTTTGACAAATATCGAAATACTGTTTATTTACAAGAAATGACACTCTTTGTGAACTTAAAGGGTTGTAATCTATATAGAAGAATACTATTTTTTTCTATACCTTGGAATTATACCTCGAATAAACTTCAAAACATGCATATGTACATTTCAGGTTTCTTCTTAAAAAAGAGGGTGTGCGTTATACTGCAAACACAACAAACATTAAAAAATGCAGCTCAAAAGTATAGGTGAGCAGTATATGCCGATTTTACGGTAATCTGATTTTTTTTGCATTGTTTTTTTAGCGTCAAATTGTCAACAAATTGTTCGATATCGTCCATTTTTTTTTTTTTTCATTTCACCATTGGAATGCGAGTCTGAATAACTGCACATATTTTTCATGATATTCAGCATTGATCAGCATTTGCTGATGAAGAAAGAAAAGCAATAATCTTATTTTTTAACCAAAGAAAATGTCATAGAAATGTACATGCATAAAATCTTTAAAAATCTATATGAAGAACAGATTGTAAGAAGGAAAGTTAAACCATAATGCCATACACAACAAAAATTGCATTAACTCTGAATTTTAAAGTGATAAAGAAAATTAATTTGTGGAGCATTCAATCCCATTCATAGTTTCTGTGAAGATTTTCTTGATGAATAGTTAACTGTATTTCCATGAGAACAAAAGATGAGTATGTATCGGTTATAAAAACTATGCGGTCAAAAAAAGCAACATGTAGAAAATATGCCAAAATCTGGTTAACAACAGTTGTTGACATTAATTGAAGGTTGTTTTTTTCAAATATTGCCAAATCGTTAATAGCAATTAGTTTAATTTAGTACTATATTTTCTTTTTGTCATTCTGCTAGGTAGGATTTTCTACTTTAAGGTATCCGACTACGTTCGGAACCATGATTTTGCAAAAGCGTATAAATGGATAATATTTATGATATTTAGTGTCACTTATATTAGAAAATGTATATAAAATTGTTTTAAGAATAGTATTACAATAAGAAATTATTTAAGTACATTATTTTGACAAAAAATGAACATAGAATGACCCATTTTCAAAATATTCTCCTTTTGTGAAAAATTCTTGTATTATAATAATATTTCGTCGGTATATAGCTCAGACCTCTGTACAGAGGCTCAATTAGAATTTTTGAAATATTGTTACGTAGATCCGAGGGTTCGGGGATTTTATGCAAAACAATCACAAAGAAAATAAACAGTTCTTTAAGAGCGATGCGAATTTATTATCAAAAATCCAATCCTTTAAATACAGGATTCAGCAGCGATATTCACAGAGTAAATATCCAAAGGTCTTCACACCTTCAACAGCAATCAAACACACAATAACAGTGTTTAAAAATACACGTAAGTAAAAAGATTATTCACAAGCACAGCCGAGAGCTAATCAAAACAATCCTCACTACTCGCTGGTTTAATCAGACTCCTCGCCGTCCCCGGCGGAAGCACTCTCATTATAAGGCGCGACAGAAACTTCCGAAATATAACAGCTCGTGTCATTGAACGTGACACTAGTGGACACGTCTACTACTTTTCTGCAGAATTCCCGGGGTTCGAACTCGCCAACGACACGCCAAATAAGATCGCCAAATTGACCGCCAACGGTCTGCCAAAAATGATAACTTGGCTCTATCGCCAAAGATTTCTAAAGTTCTCATTGGATCCGCCATTATAACGTAGGGGCGGCATTGCTTGTGAATGGTACAATTTTAACATGAAATAAACATAATATATGAAACAAATATAAATGCGGTAAACACTCTCAAATATACAAATTATTTACACTATTTTACAAATTTAACAACACACTGCCCTCTCAAAGACTGTACGTCCCCGGGCAGTACAATCCTTGAGTAAGAGGCATCTATTTACAGGCAAAATTACTCACATAATAATGACACATATAAAGTAACAAATGTATTCCACAGCATATACAATACAACTAAATTCAAAGCATGAAGAAATGTATACATAAATTCCATTGTAGGCAAAACTAGAATAAGAAAGAAATAATTACATTATTTGCAAAATAATTAATGACCATGGTGCGAACTTAAGGATCTCTTATTCATCAGCCAGGAATAAGGGGCTAGCCTATTGTAATGTATTACCTTCAGTTTTGAGTGTAGTGATTTCTGTATCCACACCACAACGTCATTCAGTCTTTTTAGGACTTTGTGTAAGGACCTTCAGTTTGTCTGCGCTTTTGGAGAGAGAGTCCTTTACGACGTTTCGGATTCCATAACCACACTTTGCAATGCGCCTTCGTGGAAGTCGTGTGTCAGTTGCTCTTGCGTCGTATTGGGTCTTCATCTTCTCGGAAGCCAAGCCGATTCTTTTCCTGGCCAGATGATGTATTTCACTCCATCCGTGCCTGGGTACAAACATACTCCTCAGGCGCCAAGGGGGGTATCTGGTGGTCGGCTGAACAGAAGATCGCAGGCAGACGAATCTCGTCCGAAGAGCATCTGGGATGGGGAATAGCCGGTGGTCTCGTGAACGGCACTCCTGTAGGCAAGCGGGAAAAGGGCAATTTCTTGTCCCAGTCCTGTTGATTACTGGATACCAGGAGAAAGGCTGTTCAGGAGGGGTCCGATTGAACCTCTCTACCATGCCGTCAGACTGAGGATAAAGCTGTCGTCCTGGATTTTTGTCGATGGCGGTATTTCCACACACAGTCTCTTGCAAACTGCAGAATCAGTTTCTCCTGATCCGGGTGCAGTTGTAGAGGGACCCAGTCGTGAATCAGTGTTGAACTAGAACCTCTGATACAGTCAGGGGCACTCTCGGTCGGGAGTAGGATAGGCTTCAGGCCACTTGGTGAAGTGGTCCATGACAACCAGGATATTTGTTGTTGCCATCTGATGATCTAGGAGGCCTAGTATATCAAAAGCTATTCGTTCGAAAGGCGCTCCCACATTATATACAGCTGCAGTCTTCCTCTAGTGCGTTTTCTAGGACCTTTGCGTGCGGCGCAGGGATCACATATTAAAACAACACTTTTTCACGATCACTCACACATTGTTCAGTAGAAGCGCTCACGAGCTTTTGTAAGATCTTCATTAACACCAAATGACCTCCAGTTGGACTGCCATGGAGTTCCTTAAGGCTATTTGAAACTCTGCTTAGCTTTTGGGGTATCAATTGCCACCTGAATGTTTTTTCCGTCGTCAGACTCCCATTTTCGATATAAAACACCATTTCTCTCTGATGGAGAGTCCCAAAGAGCCCAGTAACCCTTCGGTGTAGGATGGAAAGGGGGCATTGTCTTGCACCCAGCTGGGCTTTTCGTCAGACGACTCTTTGAATTCTATGATGGGTTTTTATTTCAGGATCGTAGTTGATCTTTTCCGGACGTTCTCTCATCACTCCACGGGTCCAATGCCGTGTTGATGGCGATGTAACTTGGCGGACTATTGTATCTAATACGCCAAATTTCTTTTCGATTTTCGAGCAGTATTTGCAACTCTCAGGGGCAGGGGTCTTCTCGAAAGGGCGTCACATTTCCATGTGCCTGATCCTTTTTCTGTGGCGAATTTCCGCACGTCATACTCCTGTAATCTCTGTATCCCACCTAGCTATTTGGCCTTCTGGATTTTTTAAAATTCAGTAGCCAGATCAATGGTATGATCTGTTCG
This sequence comes from Trichonephila inaurata madagascariensis, assembly GCA_019973955.1. Classification (NCBI taxonomy): domain Eukaryota; kingdom Metazoa; phylum Arthropoda; class Arachnida; order Araneae; family Nephilidae; genus Trichonephila; species Trichonephila inaurata. The sequence goes on from BMAV01015036.1 coordinate 115,742, forward strand.
CAGCAGGAACTTTCGACCATAGAGGTAGGATGGAAGGTGTTACGGCTTTTTACTATAGCAAGCAGTTCCTTCCTGGTCACACAATAATTTCTTTCTGGTTTAGACAAGCACTTACTAAAATAGGCTATGACATGCTCTTGACCATCTATCTCAGCAGGAACAATACAGCCCCAATACTCTCATGACTTGCATCTGTATCCAGAATAGAGGTGTTTCCCAATTTCAGGATATGCCACGATGGAGAATGTTGGAGTGCATCCTTAAGCTTGTTAAAGGCGTTGTTACAATCAACCGTCAGATGAATTTCTGTTTTGTCTCGGTCGAAACATGAATTGGTCTGGCTATCGTTGAAAATTTTCACGAATTTCTGGTAATACGTGCATAAGCTAAAACTCGAAGCTGGTGACATCCGTCGGGCAGTTCCAGTCTTTCACAGCCGAGATCTTATCGGGTCTGTTCGTACACCTTCTGCCGGAAATGATGTGTTCAAGATGGGTTACTTCACACGCCGGAATAGGTGGCACTTGGATGGACTTAATTTCAGGTTAGCTTTTTTCAGCTTTTGTGCTTGCGTCTGATATTTTCAGATGTTCTTCGAAGGAAACGCCCACGATGATAATGTCATCCAAGATAAACCAGGCAGGCCTCATACGAAAGGTCCTCCGGACTGTTTCCATAAAAGACAACTCGAATGTTGCGAGGAGGTGCATTGCACAGAAAGCTGAAACAACCATAAGTACCTGATGCGTGTCCGTGGTGAAGGCAGTTTTCTCTTTATCGTCAGGTGGAGTTCTATCTGCCAATACCCACTCTTTGGCGAGACTCCTAGGGTGAAACCCCGGGTATTGCGAGCAGGAGTATTGTCCAGCGTGTCTCATCTATTCTTGGCAGAGGGATAGCTGTCTTTCTTGGTGACGTCATTCAACCGACGATAATCCACACAGAATCTGGGTAGAGCCATCTTTCTTCTTAACTAAGACTTGATGGGAGATGCCCAAGGAAACGATGGCTCAATGACATCATGATCTTTTCATGTCCTTAATGAGTGTTTGGACTTCTTCTGTTGTTTTAGAAACGGTAGTCGTCGGGGTTAGCAATAGGAGAATGCTCTCTGGTATCAATTCAGGGTGTTGCGTTGGTGTAGTTCTTCCAAAGGTCCTCAGATGTTCTTGAAAATAAGCTTTGGAATTCTGTAATCCAGCTTTCCCTTGCAGCGCATCGCTGTTTCTTGTCTAAGTCAGTGCTTTTAGTAAATCCTTGACTAGATCGTCTGAAGAATGGTCTTGGCTATTTGCATTTCGGTCTACACAAGTGACGACTGGCACACTACTACCTCTCCTTCCTGAATGGTCCTCGTCTCTTATCTAATGACCCACCACCCTCCACTGGGATGACTGACTTCAGAGAGGTCTACAACTGACAGAAGTTATCAATTACTCCTTTTGAATTATCTGGGTTCAGATAATCAATTGGAAGCCGAATCGGAATTTTCTATTTTCTGCTACTAAACCGGGTATTATACATTCCAGTTCCCGCGATAATAGAGATGTTTTGTTTTGCAATAATTTTCTACCGGATTTGGATTCCAAATTGAGTTTGTAAGCCAAAAAGAGTGATGTCTTCAAATTTTTGAATACTGCATATTGCTATTTTCAAAGTCCAACTTAAAGTTGGCGGAATTTCTTCAGAAAAATCCAGTCCAAGAATACAGGGATCGGTGATATCTACGTGTATGCCAAATATGGTGACGAGATCATATTTCCAAACCTTAGAGTGACGTTAGCTTTTCATGGGAACCTGAATCTTGTCACCCCGTCACTGTTTTACCAAGAAGCGGTGGGCGGCGTCCAGATAATGCTAGTTTTTGAATTTACTGAGGCCAAATATTTTCTAATTATAGCGGTATCTTGATATCAACAACCATACGGCTTTGAGATGTTATTAATTTGTCTAATACGAAAAGTCCTTGTCGCCGCCATTTACTGCCGTAATCTGGAGAATTTTGTGATGGGGCCTTTCATTATCTGCAACCTCCGTCCCGCGAGATGGCCATATATTAATTTTCCTGCTTGGAAGAAGAGATGGTATTCTCATCATTCCTTGATTGGGGACAGTTTCTTCTCAGGTGTCCAGTTCCACCACATCCCCAGCACTTAAATTTGCGTTTCTCTTGGTTCTGACGTTGAAAGACCTGCATTAAAGCTTGAATTCATCTCTTAATTTCTCAATGTCACTTTTCTATGGAATTCACAGGGAGCCTCTAAAGGTCACTCTCGATCCTCGGATGGATTGGCGGTCTCGGCGACTGGCTTGAGTGGCAGCCTCCAGTTTCCGGGGCATATAACAGGGCAGATTTAAGATCTCGCACATCTGCATTCTTACAGCCTTCTGGATTTCCCATCTTTCAATCCATCCACGAAATATTGCAATGAGATTACTTCGCGCACAGTTGCTGGGTGTTCAGAAAGCCAAGTTGGCGGAATCTTTCTACTTCAGGCATACTCCTGCAAGCTCTCTCCGGTTTTCTGAGTCTTGTTTTCATTTGCGGATGTGCGTAGTCCTTGGGTATTTTGTGGCCAGAACCGAAGATCCAGAGCATTATATACAGAGGGAGTTCAAATTCAGTCTCTCTGTGTCGGGAAGGGGAGTCTGCAGTGTATTTCGGCGGCGGCTCCTCTAAGGGATGCTGCTAGCTGACATGCTTTCGCCCCTTCAGTCCATCCATTGGCTTCAGAAATTATGGAAAATTATTGTCTTGTATACTTCCCCGGTTTCGTTTTCGTCATGGTTGTACCGGTTTACTGACGCACTGGTGAGGCAGGTACATGTACTGAGGCAGCAGGGACAAACTTGCTTTCGTTCGTCGCAATCCCGCAAGCTAGAAGCTTCTTTTCAAGATCTTCTACTCGTTGTGAAATAAGGCTAAAATTTCCAGCCACTCTTTCATATCTTTCCTCAACGTGCTCTATTTTCTTTTCTAGAATATTTCTCAGCTCTTCTTGTCTTCTCTCAACATTTCCAATAATGTTTTTCAAGGCATTAATGCCTTCCAACAGAGCCTTCAGTTGCTCATCCATCTCTCTTGTTATTGGCATAAATCCACTTCTGACACCAAACTGTTACGTAGATCGGAAGGTTCGGGGATTTTATGCAAAACAATCACAAAGAAAATAAACAGTTCTTTAAGAGCGATGCGAAAGATTATTCACAAGCACAGCCGAGCTAATCAAAACAATCCTCACTACTCGCTGGTTTAATCCAGACTCCTCGCCAAGCGACACCTCTCTAGCCAGGCGCGATAGAAACTTCCAGAAATATAACAGCTCGTGTCATTGGAGCGTGACACTGAGTGGAGATCTACTACTTTCTAGAAGATTTTCCGGTTCCGAACTCCGCCAACATGGTCGCCAACAACGCCAAATTGGTCGCCGGGCCGGCGAAAACGTGCAGGCGTTTTGGCTACCGCCAAGATTTCGCCAAGTTCTCATTGGATCGCCATTATAACGTAAGGGGGCAGCATTGCTTGTGAATGGTACAATTTTAACATGGAAATAAACATAACATAGAGTAATATAAATGCATTAAACACTCAAATACAAATTATTTACACTATTTACACAAAATTCTTAACAATATATAACTTAGAAGTGGGTTTATGGTGGTTTTAACTTAGAAGTGGTATCCATGTTCATGTCAACAGAGGGAGAAATTTTAAAAACACTGCGATAATTATTTCAATGGTTGTAACTCTGAAAATAATGAATTTTACAAAATCATAGTTGACCTGTACAGAGATCCGAGCTATATACAGGCAAAATATTATTATAATAGAAGCATTTTTCACAAAAGGAGAACATTTTGAAAAAAGGTTATTCTAAGTTAATTTTTTACCGAAATATTGTATTTAAATAATTTTTTTTGTCATAATGTCCTTAAAACAATTTTATACATGTATTCTAATCTAAGTGACACTAAGTATCATAAAAATTATCCATTTGTGTGCTTTTTTAAAATCACGGTTCCGAACGTAGTCGGATACCTTAATGTTACAATTTGCCGTTGAACAAAGAAAAGCAATAAAGTTTTTTTAATAGATAGAAACTTTGTAACAGATTATTATTATTTTTGAACATAATAAAAGCAGGTAAGAAATGAAGGTAATTGCATTGTCTATAAAAGCCATTGATATTTGTGTGTTGAAGAATATGTTATATATATTATTAAGATAAAAAAAATTATTTAGTTCCAGAATTTTAGGAAGCTAGATTCACACACAAGACTTCTCGTGACCTGACCGTGGCTCAAAATTACGAGATCCGTCGCCAATAGCCCTGGTGATGCTTCAGAGGCGGATATAAATTGAAATTATCCCAGGCAAAAAAAAATTAAGGTCTAATGGGGGAGGGAGGTACCCCCCGTCCGCTTAACAGCGGACCAACCTCCATTGGACAAATAATACAACTCATTGTTCATACTCATTGCTGAAAAAGTAAAACTGTAATTTATATGTATTATGTTGTTCTAAATTTGTTACAGCGCCTCACGCAAAACTTTATATATACACTGCTGGCCACCGTAAATGCAACACCAAGAGAAACAAGAGATAGCACAACAAAATTTATTTTGTAGATAACATGTTGACCAAGTATCAAATGATTAAATTTATAGACTTCTGTGAAGTGTGGTTCCTGCCAGAATCAGTAGCCGCCATTGTTGGAGATCACCGCTGCCACACGCCTCGGCATTGATTCGAAGAAACTTTGGATGTGTTCTTCGGATACAGCAGACCAAGCAGCTTCCACACGTTGCCAAAGTTGATCTGGTGTGGCAGCTGGGGGTGTAATCTGGGTCAGTCGTTGAGCAACCATGGACCACATGTTTTCTATCGGCGAAAGATCCGGAGAGCGAGCCGGCCAGGGAAGCAATTTAATCTGGTGATTGACGAAGAACCTTTGGACAATGCGTACCACGTGTGGTCGCGCATTATCCTGTTGAAATATGGCTGTGGCCTAGCCCTGAAGGTAAGGAAGGACAACTGGCTGAAACACTTCGGAGATGTAGCGCTGGCTTTTTAAAGTACCGGCAATGAGTACTAAAGGAGTGCGCGAGTGATATCCAATACCGCCCCATACCATAATACCCGGTGCAGGACCAGTGTGGCGGTGCATAACGTTCAGCATCCTCTCTCCACGGTGTCTCCAGACTCGAATCCAACCATCGTGGTGTAGCAGACAGATGCGTGACTCGTCAGTAAAGACAACTTCTTTCCATTCTGCCGCCCACATCCTTCTTTCATCGCACCATTGGTGACGGAGACGTCTGTGGTTCTGCGTCAAGAGTAGACCAAGCAATGGACGTCTTGCGGACAGACCACTCTGCTGTAAACGGCGTCGAATGGTACGCGCAGACACTGAATGATGCGTTACAGACTCAATGTGCCGTGCTATG
>BMAV01015036.1:121289-131407 GCA_019973955.1 Trichonephila inaurata madagascariensis
CTGAAACATAATCCACAATCTCGGTAGACCACTATCCTTCCTCTGTCCAACTCGGATACATGATCAAAAGCTGATCGCTGTTTTCTGCGAGACGTAACTGGTCGTTTTTTGAAAAAACTACAAGAAAAACACAATTGCCGAACTTGAAATCGTCGAAATCAAGCATTAAATAACGCTTTGAGGTGGCGCCACAGGCGCGTGTGATGTGTGTCTGCGCTGAAATTCTAATCATTTGCATATCTCACCTCCTCTAATGCATGTTGTTACTTTCATGTTATTTGCATGCTTCCTTCAGGGTGTTGCATTTATGGTGACCAGCAGTGTATTAAAAAAATTACACAAGCCTTTGCCTCTGTATTTGGAATTTTTTCTGATTGTGTTTCAATCTGTGTGTGTGTGTCATTTCCTCCGTTTTTGAAGCATAATCTTTTAACCCACTGGATCTCGTTAAGCATTTAATTTCGTTATAAAAATAAAACACAATATGAATTTTTTTTTTTTTTTTTTTTTTTTTTTTTTTTTGTGTGCAAAAACTTTAAATATTTCTCATGGATCTAATTACGTATAAGAAACATTTGTTAAATTTGTGTTAAGTAAATAAGAAACTAAATGACATAAATAAAAACAATTATTCATATTAGTTTTTAATTTTGCATTTATTTATATAGATGATATGTAAGAAAAGATTACATAATTCAAGTTAAATCTTTATGTAAAATATGTAAAGTAGGTTATTAATCAAGGAATAATAAAAGAGAGATATACTATATTTATATATATTGGTAATATTTATAAGTATTTTAAAAGAAATAAAATTATACTTCATCCTCATATAAAATCATCAAATTCAAATCTTTATCTGTATTATGTAATAAATACGTAATTATTAATATAGTTCATGTTATGTAGACGATTTGTTTTTTGATAAGTGTACACTAATATTTCTTTTTCACTAATTAATCTAATTTGTCGAAATTTCCTGATTTATTTTAACTGTAGAATTAAAAATGAATTCTTTTAGTTTTTATGAATTAAATTTCATCAATAAATCCTTACTCTTAGATTTGTCGTATTTTCCCTTTTTTTTTGTAAAATAAAGTACAGTGAGAGATCCTTCACTGTTACAAAAACGTTTACTAAATCTTTTTTTGTGCATGAGGCTTTAATGTTGACAATTGAGGAATGTTTGCGACGCAATTAATAATAAAAAAAAAGAACAATTGTGTTGTAAAATAAAGCATTTGTTTAATTTAAGAAAAAACTAATAGTACATAGATAAAAGATATTTTATTTTTTCTCCTCCGCGTGTTTAATAACCAAGAAATATGGTTACATTTTTTAAAAAAAACATTAATTCCATTAACATATATTACATGTAAAAGTTAATCAATTATATATTTTTTTCGTTCAATTAAGCATTCTAAATCAATGAATGAGTACTATTTATATGACAGTTGGGGTCGGATTTAAATTATCGAATCGCTGATAAATCCATGATCTGTGAGATGCTATCTGTTCAAACGAAGTTGTAATATATTTATAAATATACAAATGGGCCAAAATAACAATCAAGCGGTGCCAAGGGAATGACATGAAGTGGTTCTCAGTTACATATAGTGTTACGAATTTTGTGTAAATAGAGTGTAAATAATTTGTATTTGAGTGTTTAATGCATTTATATTACTCTATGTTATATTTATTTCATGTTAAATTTGTGCTACTCACAAGCAATGCCGCCCCTTACGTTATAATGGCGATTCAATGAGAACTTGGCGAAATCTTGGCGGTAGAGCCAAGTTGGCATCATTTTTGGCGATCGAGTTGGCGACTTTGGTGACCATTTTGGCGTCATTGGTGACCATGTTGGCGAGTTCGGAACCCTCTGGAATCTTCTAGAAAGTAGTAGATCTCTCCACTAGTGTCACGTTCAGTTTTCACCAGCGCGGTTCTGGAAGTTTCTGTCACGCTTATAAATAAAGATGCTCGTCAGTACGGCGATGAGTCTTGATTAAACCAGCGAGTAGTGTGGATTGTTTTGACTAGCGATTAGCTCGGCTGTGCTTGTGAATAATCTTTTACATACGTGTATTTTTAAACACTGGTGATTGTGTGTTTCATTGCTGTTGAAGGTGTGAAGACCTTCGAAGATTTACTCTGTGAACATTACTGCTGAATCCTGTATTTAAAGGATTGGATTTTTGTTAATAAATTCGCATCGCTCTTGAAGAACTGTTTATTTTCTTTGTGATTGCTTTGCATAAAATCCGCGAATCCGGATCTACGCGTAACAATATATATATATACATATATTTGTTAACTTAATCGCAAGTAGTATAAATTGTTACGTCTATATACTTATTTTTTCTCGTTTATATCTTGTTTTAACTCATTAATCTGAAATACAAGATAACAGATTTTCATAAAATTAATTTTGTTATTTGTCATTAAACCAAAATGTGATACAAAAAGATTAAAAGTATTATGACAACTATTTATTCAATTCAATGGCTATTTTAAACATCTCGAATAAAATTATAAATGGGCAAGTTATTATAACTTAGTGTTCCTAATAATAGAAATTAATGATATTATCTATCAGAAGTTCGTTCATAATTTGATTCTTATTTTTTTAAAGCAGCATGGGATCCGAAATCAGATTAAATTGTTTTTTGTTTTAATGAATGTACATTATTAAACTTAACGATTGTATAAATATTTATGTTATCTTACGGCTGTTATCTTATGTAAATATTTATGTTATCTTATGTATCTTGTATTTCTAAATTGTGTGATTATGGTTGTATTATTATTGCTATTTATGATAAAATCATAAACTGATTCCAACACAATAAAAGCATGAAAAATAATGTTCATTTCATACTGTATTGATTTTTCTTTTGAAAAAAATATACATTAAAATCCCCATTTATAATAATAAGCAATTTGTTCAGAAGAGTTGATCTGGCTTCAGTTTAGGCAACTAAATTTTTGTGAATGAATTCGACAATTTTCTCTAAACTTTGATTTGGTGAAATATAAATAGTAACCACATTAGAATTATTTGTCCGTTTTCTGCTCTGCATTTCGCTGCACAAATTTCTCCGATACATGACTCAATATAAACCCAAATGATTCAGTAATACACTCTATAACAAAACAAAAAAAAAAAAAAAAACGACGCACCAAGAAGGATTGTAATGAAATTTCGTATGCGAAGACATTTGTACCGAACATGCAAACGATTAAAGTTTGGTGGCCAACGAATGAATAGCGGGAGCTACAGCGCATCGGAACTGCGCACTCAGCAAATGTCTATCAGAAGCGATTTTCAATATGAATGTCAAAATTTCTGTTGCATTGCGATTTAGGATACCTTCCAACGACTGAAAAAAAATGATTGACGCAGGATTCGAGCTCATTACGAGCAACTGTCCAAGACTGAAATAGGTCCTATCATTGGATTGAAATAGGCAGGTTAGGCAAATCCATTAGACCATTAGAAGATGCGGCCATTAGAAGATGCTGACAAGAATGGGTGGGCATTAGCAGATTTCAGAGTCAGGATGGTAGCGGTCGACCTAGGGCCATAGCAGATCGGGAGCACGGATTGATTGTCAGATCAACTGTCACAGAGCATGATTCATCGTTATCAACCATCAGACGTGTGACCCACCATTACCATTCACAGATTTCTGATAGAGCGAAATTTACGCTCGTACCAATCGATGAGCCACCTGCCACTTACGATTGCACACTGTCGAGCCAGATTATGGTTGTACTTGGCTCGATCAGGTTGAAATAATGCTGACTGGAGGCGTATAGCGTTTAGCGACGAATCTGGCTTCCAACTGTGTCCTGATGATCATCAAAGACGTGTCTGGAGACGCCCATGGCAGCGTGCCGATCCTGCTTTCCCTATTGCACGCCCCACAGGTCCTCAACCAGGACTTATGATCTGGGGTGCCATTTTTTTTTACAGCAGGACCCCTTTGGTCATCATTAGAGGCACACTTACAGCCCAACGGTGCGTCGACGACATTTTGAGAACTGTTTTGCTACCGTTCCTTTTGCAGTACCTTGGCCTTATTTTTCAGAAGATAAGGCCAGACCACATGCAGCACGTGTTACTATGAACTATCTTACATCTTGTCAAACACTTCCTTGGCCAGCAAGATCGCCAGATCTCTCTTCAATAGAGCATGCCTGGGATATGATAGGAAGGCGACTGCCTCTACCAGGGAATGTTGATGACCTTGCCAAATGATTGGAGCGAATTTGGCAAAAAATACTGCAGGAGACTTTCAAGATCTTTATCACTCTATGCCACGTCGTGCGGCAGCTTGCTTCCAGAGTAGAGATGGGTCAATACTTTTGAGCTCGTTACTTTGTAACTATGTAACTCTGAAATAAATCCTTCAATTTTTCTGAAATTTTAATTATTTTCTAATCCATACATAATCTTTCTACCCACCAATTTTTGTCTTTATTGGACAACTTGTTCTTGGTGCGTCGTTTATTTTCTTATAGAGCAGGGATGGCGAACATTTTTTAGAGCAACGTGCAAGTTTTTCTAAAGAAATATTTAATGAGGTCTAGACGTGACGTCAAAAAGTTTTGACTTGTAATTATTGGGAAAATATTAAATACAAACAACTTAAGACTATTTCCTACGAAGAAATACATTTTGTACTGTATAGTAGAGCAAATGTTCAGTTATTTGTAATTCAAATTAAAGTAGCATTAGTGTGACTTCTGTTGTTGAAGATTAAATGACAACTTAGGATTGTAAGATATTACTTTTAGTAGAATACTTGTTAAATTGGAATCATCTGCCAAAGTGGTTTCTAAGCGAGTCTTTTTGCTGTCCATCTCTAAAAATAATCCCCTCAGGGGGCTCATCTTCTTTAGGTGGGTACGGGTGTCACAATCCAGAGGTACCCTCTAGTGATGTTTTCCTTTTCCCAAGGGGTTTACTATCTTTGGTAAACACGGGTGTCACGATCCCGGGGTACCCCAGTGATCCTTCTCTATTTTCGACCCTCCATCTTGTCATCCAATTTCTCCTTTTCTTCTTTTCCCGTCCAGACCATAGACCTATGAATGTTTGACGCAGTATAGCCAAAACTGGCTCTTGCGCCATAAAACACCAAACTCACTCACTCACTCTAAAAATAATGACTCACAAGCATAGGTTGATGAAAATATGATTAAAATGGTATGAGCCAGCTTCTGCAAACAGTTAAATGTGATTGGAATTGAATTTCACGTTCAAAAAAAAATTTTTTTTTTTCGAAATTCGAAATCAACTCCAACTTTTTCTTTGTTTCAATACACTTCTGAATCCACATTGAATCAGACTTGAAATCAATAAGTTGCGATTCAAATTCTTCAATTTACAACCAATCGCATTAGAAAAAGTTCACTTTATCAAATAAGGACTCTCTCATCAAGGTACAAAGTTAACTTAAGAGTTTCCAAGAATTCACACACACATGAAATTGAGGAAATCTTGCTGAAAATTCCTGCATTGAAAAAGTAATTACGGAAGTATAACACATAAAATCTTAAACATAACACAAATAAATTTTAAAATACAGTTGTATCAACTAAATTGTGTATATGCTATGCGTAGACAAACTTTGCACCATTAGCAATTGAAGTCCACGACGTAACTAAGTCAAGGCAATAAGCAAGTGAGTGTGCTCTCCGCCGCCCTGCAATCGATCACTCGCGTTTGTTTGTAATACTTTATAGTGAACTTTATTATTTGGAACTAAAATGCTAACCGTTTTGATCGCTGGCGTGCCCAAAATATTGTGTCACGTGCCACCGATGGCACGCGTGCCATTGGTTCGCCATCCCTGTTATAGAGTGTATTTGATACTGTATCTATTTCTGAAATGACATAAGTTGTCGTATGTCCCTTATTTTTATATATAGCAACTCCACCAGCTCTGTGAGTGAGTGATACAATGAAAATTTGAAACATCTGTTTTCTTCTCATTATTTATCCAAGTCTCTGTTAAAAGTAATATAGTTACATGTGTTGCATAACACTGTCATCGAGATCCAAAGCATGTGCACGTAAACTTAGATACTTCAAAGAATATATTCATATTCCCTTTTTTGTGGAAATAAAGTTTGTGAAGATATCTGTGATTGTTTTAAGTTCGTTTTGTGATTACCTTTTAAATTCATTTTGAGATCTCTGAGAGATGTAGACTCTTTTAGGCTATGGAAGAATTTTGGATCGGAATTTTCCGTAACTATGTAAAGTCCTTCATGACTTGTTGCTCTTGATAACACAACATATACCAATTGTTGTGAATTTGTTTTCTCATACTTATAACAAGTCTCGAAGGACTTTACATTGTTACAGAAAATTCCGATCCATTGTTACGAGCCTTACAAACCCGAACGTACAATGCTTGGCTTTTTAAAACGCATCACTCAAGTTCACTCTCCAGCAAAACGCACCTAAAGAAGTTATCACTTCAAAAACTTCAGTCAACAGCCGTTTTTCACCAAAGTCAATTTCGTCACCAAGTAGTATTTCAACACAGTAATGTAAGTTTTGTTTAGAGATCACGTTTTCACTATAACATCAGCTTTAAAAACATATAACAACAAACTATAGAACTAATTTGATATCGGTCCGCTACGGATTTTTCCGCCAAATAGTTGTAAACTTTCGCCAAGTTGTGATCACATCACAATACGATAATATTATAATGGCCGCCAAAGATTTATCTGGCATAACTTTAAAAATCACTTCTAAAATGGGTAACGGACTGATATTAAATTACACTCTATAACAAAACAAACAAACAAAATGCTGACGCAACGATAAGGAGTTGTCTGCGAAAAATATTGTTGGATGTGAAGAACATACATAGAAATGTTTTCAGAGTTTGACTGTTTCAAAGGGAAGGAGAATAATAAGGTGTTGGTCCTGCCCTGGATGTAAGCTGTCACCCGACGTGGCATAGATTCACGAAGTTCTCGGATGGTGTCCTTCGGAATTTCGTGCCAAATAATTTCCTATTGTTGGGCTAAATTGTCAACATTCTGGAATGGTCGCATTCCCATAACGTCCCAAATGTGCTCTATGAGAGAGAGATTAGGTGTTCTAGCTGGCTAAAGAAGTGTAGGGCATTATCGTGTTGAAAAGTAAGTCTTGGATGTCGCAAAAGAAACGGTAACACAACCTGTAGTATTATGTCGTCAACTTACCGCTGTGCTATCAGTGTTCCAGAAATGACTATCAAAGGAGATGGCACCCTAGACCATAATGCCCTGTTGTGAGCCTGTTTGGCAGGCGATAGTCAGGGCAGGATTCCCACGCTACCCTGACGTCAGACACGTCTGCAGTTGTTGTCAGAACACATATGGAAACGGGACTCGTCATATTTAAGACAAAACGTTCCCAGTCAGCGTAGTTCCATGTTGATTGAGCTCAAAACCACTGCAATCGGACTTGATGGTACACAGGCATGTGAGGTAAGTGGAGTAATGGTTGGTGCGAGGAGCGTAAATTCCGATCTCTCAGTCGCCTGTGGAGGGTCCTATTGAACACGTGTGTGTACCACATGATGGATAGTTGATAATAACGAATCCAGCTTTGTGATAGCTTCTTTAACAATCACTTTGTTGTGGACCTCGGTCGACTGCTGCCGTTCTGACTCTGAAATCTGCTGTTGTTAAACTAGTCTTGCCAGCAGCATCTAATCGTTGCATCATTTCGGCCCAAATGTCGTGGAATTCTTCGATTTCGTCCAACCAGTCTCTTTCAATCCAATTGAACGACCTCTTTCAAACTCTGACATCTGCTCGTAATGTGCACGAATCCTTCGGCGAGGCTTTGTTACAGTCGACGTAAGATATTGCAGTCTAAATGTAACAGAAATTTTGACCATCAGATTGAGAATCGTTCCTTATATATACCGGCTGAATGCACAGTTCTGATACCCTGGAGTGCCTTATTCATTCATAAGACACCAAATTTTAATCATTTGAATGTTTTATCTAAATGTCTTTCCGTACGAAATTTCTATAAAATCCGGCAACTCCTTCTCTGTGCGTCAATCTTTTTGTGTAGTTCCTAAATTATTTTTTTAAAAATATTGGTTATATAAAATCCAAATTTTAGGAGCTAATTTGATATGATAAAGTACTGGTGCTCCAAATAGATCTTTTGTGGCCGTTCTAATGTTATCGTATTGGGCACTTACGTATTAGTGTCACCGCAGCCACAAAATTGTGCCACGAGAATAGTTTTTCTTCAAATAAAACCGATAAGAACCTTTGTTGTTTTGATATCATGGCGCAATTCTCATGGCCCAATTTTGACCGTGGTGATGCAAAGTATTATAATGTTATCGCCCTAAAGCGAAATCTTACAACTATTTGGCAGAAAAACTCGTAGAGAGAGAGAGTGTACGGATATCAAATTAGTACCCAAGTTTATTTCCCTCTTTGGGAGATGCAGGAAAAATATAATTCCAAATTGCTCCAGCTCGTTTTTCTGTGTATTAGACTTTTACCCAATATGACGACAATAATTCGACAAGTTGGTGATAAAAAAGGTGTGCGTACTTTTCCATCCTGCCGGTGCAAATCTCGCCAAGCAGACTTTATTGGCGACAACAGAGATTCTTCCTCTGTTCTAGCCAAATCCCAAATTTTCATTCGGTGTTTTTTTTTTAAATCCATTTTTGACTTATCAGAAAAAAAATAATTATGATAAGTAAAGGCCGCGACTTTTTTGAAAATGTGACGGTAAAAGGTTACCAGCAGAAATATTCCGTTAGGCGTCGATTATATAATTTTTGGTGACTTTATCGCTTGCGCCGGTGAAATGAAAAAGTACCAAGGGGTGCACTAAAACAGAATTCAATCAAAGATTATTTATTGATGTTAAGCCTGAAGAAATTTAGTGAAGGGATAAAGAGAATGAGGTAGGATCCTATTTTAATTGACGCCTTTATTTACCACCAATTTGACGAATTATCCTCATATTGGACAAAATGTCCAGCTGGCGCAATTTGGCACAATTTGTTTTTCTTTTGCGAAAAGTGTGGACTAAAATGGGATATAACCAAAGAATGATTGTAAAGTGACACTCTTTTCTTCCTTTATTTTATTGACTTTATATATTTCCTGAACCACTGCTTTCACTTAAACTAAAAACTGAAGAATTGTTCCTTTTAAATTATTTGTAGTTGGGTCCACAGCTAAATTTTGGATATTTGATACAGACATTTTACGAAAACTGTTTTGCTTTAGAAGAACACTGTTTCTTCAATTTTATTATTAGGTGACACTTTTGGTTTATTTGCAGGTGATTTTGTAGGTTCTTTTTTCTCTGTTCTGATAAGTGCTTTTAGCTCACTGTCATTATCAACGGCAGTTTTAATGTCGGCAGCTGTAATAATCACAGCCTGTCCCGCTTTTTTGCCATTAGATGTTCTACGATTTTGTGCCACTCGATAACTCATTTCTAAGACTTCAGCACCAAGATACTGCAGAGCTCCTTCCAAAACGAAACTGGCAGTAGGATCAACCCTCTTTTTACAATGGGCTTGTAAGCATCTGTGAATGAACATTACGTCCAAGGGCGGTTTTATATTCCTTCTCGACGCGACACTTTTGCGTTTTTTTGTAACCTTCTTCTTAGAAACGGATCTTGCCATTGTTTCGAAATTAGATTCCTATTTCCAAAAAAAATTTCGAATTGTTGTTACGCGTGAAGAAATTTTCATTCGATTTCAAAGATAGTTTATGGCGTCTGAAGTTAGATTAGAAAAGGTTTTTTTTATATATGAGCGTGATAAGCAAAGTATAAGTCATCTGTTGCCACATAATGGTGTTTAATGTTGAAAAAAATCAAGCATGAGAGTATTTCTATGTCACGAGCTGATTTTGGTCAGTAATCGTTATTCACGACTTTTTTAGCAGCGTATAATTATAAAGTTGCTTGGAAAAAGGTATTATTGATATTTTTTGAACAGATAATTTCAGAAAGTAACTATGGCAAAACAGATGACTTACTACATCATTACTAATATAAGCAATAATCTGGAAAAAAGGTAATGTAGCTAAAGCGTAGATTAGGGGGG
>BMAV01015036.1:133311-172558 GCA_019973955.1 Trichonephila inaurata madagascariensis
TCACACATGATAAAAACTAAAAATCATAATATTTGTCACTGTAGCAATCGTTATTTTGTGGTACCCCCCCCCCCCCCCCTATGGTGACCGTATCTTTGATTGTCAGCGTGATCTAGAGGTATAGGGTTTGCAAAAGGAATAGACATTTTAAATTCTTAATATGACTTTATTAAGAATAGAACTTAAATGTCTAACAATTTAGATAAATTTAAATGAGTGAGAATCTATGATGAACACACACAATGATAGTTAAACCGAATCGCGTAACTTAGACCACTTTCTCTAAATAATTATTTAATCCACCTACTCTCACTTCTAATAATATATTACAATCTTAATATCAAATAATCAGTCCTACCTTAATCCAAACTTGGATTCGATCTTTATATGGAAACGTCTGGGCGCGCGTGCAATGGTATGCACCTTGTATTAATGGCTGATTTTTCCAGGTAACTTCACGATAGGCTGTCAAGTCCCTCTAGTCTCTTTCACACATAACATTACCCAAATTGCCATCTCGCTTACTGAAACTTCTATTCTCTTAAAAGCTATCTTATTTGCATTTCTTGTTCACATTTCGCTTCTTGGGTTTTGGTTGGAAAAGAGTTGCCATTAATCTTGGCCACCAAAGAACCCAGAGGTTATGTTAAAGAAAAGACGCGTGAGCCCGTCACAACAGTTATGGCGTTATAGAAATTTGCATATGTATACAAAAAACAAATCGGATGGGTCAGTTTGGTATAAGAAAAGTACCTTCAATATGGGGTATGATCCCCGAAAGCACATGCAGTGATACGTGATCTCAATTATGCGGTCTATTAGCTCTTTAGGAAGTGAGAGCTATTGCTCTTCCAAGGCAATTCGAGAGAGTCGTTTCTGGAACGTTGTAACGCTTGTTTGAAACAAGTGCATTTTGCCTTATTCTAAATAATCTGTTATATAATTTCTTTGTGTATATAGGGTAATTCGTTATCAGACAAACTTGCAGGGTGTGTAGAGGGTATAAAGACAACTCTGAATTACATGACAATACAGGGTTGCAAATCCCCGTAGGTGCGAGCAGAAGCAGAGAAAAAGAACAGAAACATTTACACAATTCTGGGACTGAAAACATTTTATTGAAAATTTGTACTACAACAGGTGTTAGAAATTACGACCAAAGGTCATCTGACAGACCTGACAGCAGCACTTCATGGAATTCCTTACGTTCCGGAAGATTCTTGGCATGTCACGTATCCTCCTGGCAGCTACAGATATTCAAGCGATGAGGTCTTCAACTGAATGAACGGGTGTCTCGTACACCAAGCTCTTTATGTGACCCCAGAAGAAAAAGTCCATACACCATAGGTCGGAGGTATGGAAAGACAATAAGCCAATCCAAAGGTAACGTTGAGGCGTCGGCGGACGTTATTTTCCGTAATATGGAGTAGCCCCATGATGCTGGTACCACATAGAGTGGCACAACAACGGAGGAACATGAGATGCATCAAGTTCGGGCAAGACGTTGCAAGATCAGACATGTCCTACCGACCAAAGGACTAGGCAGAAGGTACGGTCCAATGAGGTAGTTTCCAAAAATGCCAGCCCAAGCATTGACCGAGAAACGCTGTTGAGCGGCACGTGGTTGCGTATGATAAAGGTTCTTCAAAGCCCATACATGGGCGCTATGCTGATTAAAGGTTTCTTCACGTGGGAGGTATGCTTCCTTCATGAACAATACAGACGCGGTGAATGCGCTGCCTGTAGCACTCTGTTGCAGGAACTATGTAGCAAACATCCTCCGGAATGAATAAACCTCGGGCTATAATAAGTGGACGCGATGAAAATGATAGGCGCTCATTTGGTTTGCTGCGATAATCCTTCAGACAATGAACTGAGATAAACCCACTTGTTGAGCTATCGTTCGAGTACTAGGTAAGCCATCGTGCACGAATCCTACGTTGTGGTACGCTGTGTGTCCGGTATTCCCTGCAGCAACTCCGGAAGGATGTGCTGTAGAAAATACTGGACAGTGCACCAGAACTAATATTATCGCGATTTTCCTCGATTAAACGCGGTTTGCAACGCCACGTCCTACGTTGATTTGTAACCCCCATGTTGCCTACTATTACCTCTCTGAATTCGGACACACCCAGCATATTTATCAAATAAAAATACATGCAACATTTTTAGTCGACACTTTCCGTCACACAAAGAGTTAGTCGGCACATTATTCAGGTGGAAACTAAGATTCCAGAGAAAAATATGCCAACTAAGGTTAAACGAATTTTTATAAAAATCTTGCAATATGTAACCAGGTGAATAATGCCTTAGATGTTGATATTCCAGAGCAGTGCTCCGCAACCTTTTTATCGCTGCGGACCGATCAACGTTTGATAATTTTACCGCAGCCCGCTGAGGGTGGGACACGTTGATTGTTTATATTTTAGATTGTTGATTTAACAATTTTAATTTAGTTACATTTATAAATATGCCTTCAGAATAAAATATAGTTACACCAAAAATGAATAAAAGTGATTTAATATGGAATATAAAGTAATTTCCGCGGAAAGTTGCGCAAATCCGAGAGAAATGCACCACTTAAAATAAAATGGTAATAGTTTAATGTTCTTTAGGCGGCCCAGCACCATTTGATCCAGGGGTTGCAGATCACTGTTCTAGAGTGCATGTGAGAAAGTGATTTTTTTAAAATCCTCATTCTTTAAGAACAAGTAAGAGAGTTTTATAACAGCTTTTAAACAAATGTATAAGAGAAAAGACAATACAATATCACTTTCAGATTTTTGACGAAAGTAGTGGTGATTGAGAAAGATTTTTTTAATTATCCTGAGATTTCTTAAAGATGAAATACAGTAATACCCGAACTTACGCGACACTTGGGACTAAGTGATAATCGCATAAGTCGGGGTATAATTTCGCATAGAAGTGCATATAAATGATTTAGTTATGATTGAAGACGAAAGAAAATAATAACTTAGAAAAAAAATGTATATTGAAATCTTTTAAATAAATATATATGTAAATAAAAACAGTCGGCTCGGTGGCTTAGAGGTAGCGTGGCCCCTTCTTAAGCCCAAGGTTGCGGTATCGATCTCAGCTGGAGTCGATAGATTTTCTGGATGCAAAAATCGTAGGCACGCATGTCATAATTATGTGGCATGTAAAAGATCCATTGAGTATCAATTTTGCTATGGTACTCTCAGCAATATTTAGTATCCAACGAGAGCTTGAATTAAAATTAATTCAAGTGTATAAATTGGGTAGAGAGAGCCACCACTAGATGGTGCTCCCATGAAATGGCTCTCACGTTTGAGGATTTAATATATCTCCAAAAGCTTAGTTGCCAATATGCAGCCCATGAAAAAAAATAAAAATTGTGAATATATTTAGGAACTGCAGAAATTAAGAAAGTCAAACAATATAAAAGATCTTTTGGGTATCCACACACACACACACAATAATTTAAAAAAACTAAATATGTAGGAGGATAAAAAAATAATATATTGGCAATGTAAAAGAAAACTCATGACTATGATGATTTCTTAAAATACCATATGGAAAAGAATTGAAACTTGTGGAGGAGAACATTTTACAAAGGTGTTGATTAATATGAGAATGAAATCATGATTATAGTGCATTGTTCTAAAACTGGGATTCACAATATTGCATTTAAAATCATTATGGCAAAATAAATTAATACTTTAAGATTATACGACACCATGATATTCAATGCATTTTCCAACAGAATCAAAAACATATTTTAAATATATACTACTATTAGTTTAATAACTGAATAGCATTGAATCTGTAGAGAATTACATTTTCAACAATAAGAAATTTACCAAAAATACAGTATTATATATTTTAATATATAAAAACAGTAAATAACAAAATTTACGAACTAGAAAAAAAATAAGCATCATATAGAATGTATCATATGTGTAGTGTACTTGAAAAAAAATATGGAGTTAAAATTAATAGTTCTAATGACAAGGTTTCAACAGATATACGATTCAAATGTTTTTCCTTTACTTCCCAAAAATCTGCATGTATTTTCAAACTAGATGAAGTGGAAGAATGAACACATGGAAGAATTTCAAAACTATGTTTAACTGAGTGGATTCTTATTATTTTCATTTGAATAGATTTGCATCAACCATATTTTTTAACAAAACTTTGTTTCAAAATCTCATTTTTAAAAACCAATAAACTTGATATTTAGAACAAAATCTTTTCTAAAAACTATTTTGACAAATTGCACAATTTGAATACAAAATATTGTTTGGTTATATGAATCAGTGTGTATACAATTTGAACCGTTACAAATAATTATATGAATGTAAACAATAATTATATTAGAAATTAACAAAACTGTCCATGCGGTATAATGGTTAGTGACACTGACTGTAGGGCCTGAGTTTAAATCCCGGAGAAGGTATGGATGTTTGTAAATGCATTGTGTCTTTACGGCATGGGGGTACTCTAAATAGCCGTCGAGCCACAAGTCCTCTTGTAATGTTGGTGGAAAGGAAGAGAGGTAAGAGGCCTCTGACCACTCCAGGGTGTTCTCTCTCAAAATTGAGGTGGAACCGAGAAAAATCGCACTGTCATATGCAGGGAGCTCAAAGCTAAGGCTAAGGACAGGCGTAAAAATCTAGCCCTTAGCCGCAATGAATTTCGTGGGCCTTGATCTGATGTTACTGTCGATCAGGTTGCATAAGTAACATTCAAAAATATTGATTCAGCTCAGGCCAGAGAAACTGGACCCCTGCCCTGGATGGCAAATTTTAAAGGCGGCATTTGGATCAATTTTGAAAAAAAAAAATTTTTTTGTTACAAAAAAATCTGATATATTTTCTGAAATATTATTAGGTGTGAATCTGGTATTTCAAACATTTAACATATCTTATTTTTTATTTTGTACTCTGTATGTTTAATGACAGTTTTCTTTTATGTTGAAATTTGAAGGTTTCGAGGTGGGATTATATAACAAATCATGAAATTTGATATGTTTACACATCTTTCACTAGTAACGTTCTACCCACTCCAGAGTAAGGTCGCAACGGACATTCCTTTCACCCATATGATGTCCGGTTCATCTATCCAAAAGGGTACAAGGATAATAAGAGGTTTTAGTAGATAAGAGAGCCACAGGAGATGTTTTCTTTTAGTCTTGAGTGCAGTAACTATAAATTAGAACACTTGTGATCCACACTATTAGTAGGCTATTTTTCAAAGAAATTGGTCTGCTTAAATAGATGATTCCTTCTCTTTCATTTCACTCATTTGAAATAATAACAAGTAATATTGTCTTCCATTTTGAATTTTTTAAGACTTAATACTTTTCAAGATCCACAACAGATTTGTCTGTAAAAAATTTTTTTCATTGTTCTAAAACATTTAAAAAAATTTGCAATTTTATATGCAGATATTCTGCACACTAAAAATTTTTTGCTTAAAATTTATTATATCACTTGCCTTTTTTTTTAACAAAGGTATTTTACAAAAAGTGTAATATATAATTATTTTATCTCACATGAATACATTACATTAAATTTAGAAATAAAACACTGACACATTGGGGCTAAAATTTTTTTTTATTAAGACATTTTAAAAAGTACAAAGGAGCACAAAAGCATGATTATAGGACAAATTTTCCTCTTTTCTTTGGATAGCTTCTCACAAAAACATAAAATAAAATTTCTGTTTTAAATTAATTTCGGATAATGATCATTTGCAACACAAATCACACAAACACGTTTCAGGGGGAAAGGCATAACTATACCTAGTGAAATATGGGGGTTAAAACAAGCACTTTTTTAAACAAGAAAGTGATTTTTTTCTTCTGATAACTTGTTTTTAAAGTCGTTTTTGCTGATGGTTCAGAACCACAGTAGAAGTGCTGTCGGAAGACATCAAATTAGCTTCGCTTGGGGACGGCAAGTGCACCACAAAGGCACCAGTGGCTCATTTGTAAACGACACATTCACTAACCATAACTGATTTTTTTTTTTAATTCTAAGTAGATGAAGTTTTAACAAAACCCATAAGGGATGGGATAAAACAAGAAGTTGAGCTGGCACAACACTGTCTTCTCTAAACTGATTAAATTCATTTTTTAAAAAAAAAAAATCACTCGCCGATTATGACACTTTTATCGACAACCAACATTGGACAATCCAATTATCATGATTACATGTAATAGAAACTTGTTGACCTTTCATTAGAAAGATTATAAATTGATTACATAAATTAAATAATAAAATCAATTGATTTTTCTTTAAATAAAATTAACAGTTCATTGGCAATGGTAATTTGGAGTAGGAGGAGGAGGAAGGATAAGATTGTGAAATGTTGTGTTGTCTCAGGTAAAAAAGCCACACAAGACCAGCTCCAAAAGTTGGTTAAATGCAAGACTCTAGAGATCACTTTCGCCATAGAGTGCTGTAGAAAAGGACATATAGTCCAATGCTCCAGGAACTGCACCCACTCCTTTGAAAGGTCCCATGCGCTGGATACAGTACTCGGCCTGATCTGGTGGCAGTTCTCTGCGTAGCTCTTCTGCAGTAATGAAAGGCTGAAATGAAAAATTAATAACTAAGCATTTGTTTTCAGATACACTATAATGAATAAAAAAAAAGTTGATTACTACAAAATAGCAGCTGAAATTAAAATTTTAATCAAATAAAATGTATTATCTTATTTAGTTTCATAATTTAAGTGCCTACAGCTCTAAATTTTTAAATAAATTTGCAGCAATGGTTTTCTTACGCATTATAGTCAAGCAAAACTGAATATTTAAACAGTCTCAGTCATACACTAACTTCCCTCTAACCATCAAAATGAAAAATAAAGCATAAACTCAGAAACAGCAAATGCCTCATACATTTATCAATTTATAACATCCTACATATGAATTGATTTATTTTTAACACAGCACTGCTGTTATAGTTTCTTATCTTCGAACGATCTGACATACGTCAGATCAGCTCCAGAAGGTTGTTGCCACCAAAAAATCTATAATAATAAGGGGATCGGATGTTAAGTCTCCCACAGAAAGTCCAATGCAGCTCAGAATGTGATCTGGTGAAGCTGGATGGTCACAGCATTTCTTATAAGTGAGGTGGATTTTTCTGCCATTTTCAAAGGAAAGACATTTCAAGTGTCCACTTGTTAGTTAGTCTAGCCAGCAGCATAATGTACACTCCCGCATCTCGAGGGGGGGAAGGCAGGGTTCTCGGGGGCCCAAACGCTCTCCATTATGCCACTGAGTCTAGCCAGAACAGTCTGGGAGCCATGGTCACATTTGATCTCCAGCAGAGAGCCATAGGATGTTCCTGTGTACCATTGGTGTGTAGGTAGAATATGCAATATTAAATTTGGTTTAGATCTTGGTTTAGCTTCTTTTCTATGTCAGACAGGTTTAGTTTGATTTAGATCTTTAGTTTCGCTTCTTTTCTATGTCAGACAGGTTTATTTCCCTCCAGCATTGCACGAACATTTTTAAATGCATAACATATTGTCATGGAAATTCACCTTCCCCTCTCACTATCAGCCATTCCTGGTATGTGTGCGATTTCTATATTAATGTCATTACAAAATTCACATGGTAATTTCCCACAATTAATTATTACGGTCCTTTTAAAATTTTGGCTACCGCTGAAGACCCGCTGCTGAATCTGTCAAGAGTTTAAACGTCCTAGCATCAGCGTGGTATGGTAGTTAAGAGAGACGAGAGCCAACTCAAGTCTCATCCTCGTCACTTGACAATAGTTCAAAATATCAAGGTGCGTCGCCAAAAGCTCTTGAGTAAGTGAACAGTGGGACTTTAATATTCACTCAATCATTTTGCAACTTTTTAGGCCCCGGAAACGAAAATGCACCTTTTTAAAAATAGTTGTATGTTGAAAAAAGTAGAAATTTTTTATAATTACAAAATTTCACAACTATATTAAATGTTGAATTAAAATTGTGAGCATTTTTTGAAATGTTTGATGTATGGGAAAAAAGTTTCTTGCAATAATTTTTATAAATGAAGAAGTTATAAAAAATTTGAAATTGACAAGTAGTTATTCAATATTTAAAATTTGGACTACTTTTTAAAAATTCGCAAAAAAAAGTTTTCAGCATTTTATTTTTAAATCTCTAACTCAAAAAGATCAAAGTATGAATTTTTTAAAAATCATTTGATAACGCATTGATATTGATTCATTTTAGAAAAAATCATAAAATATATATAAGTATCGTTATTTTGTAAAAAAAAAAACATACTGCATTGTGACGAAGTAAATTATCTTTCCAATTACAAAATTGCTGGTGAAGTTGTTACTCCTTTGGTGCCAAACAGGTTTTCGCTGCCAAACCCTTGGCTATTGTAAAATTGCATGATTTGTTAAAGACTTGTTTTCTTTCATGCTTCATTTTTAAGTTAATGCCTTCAAACTTCAAATATCAACATTGCAAACAACGGTAATTTTTAAACAAAAAACTTAAAAAATGCTTACATATTTCTCGCAAAAAGAGAAAAAAACGAAAACACAATTTTTTTTTAAAAAAAAACCGTAATTTTTAAGTAATTTTTTCAATCTTTGCACAGATTGCAGATAATATCGTTCTACACATGGAAAAAAGTTTCTTGAAAAATCATGAAAAAAAAAGTTTTTGACATTTTATTTTTAAAATGACCGATTCTAAAAGAGAAAAGCATGAACTTTTTTAGTGTAGAATATCATTTTATTAATGTGAAAGAAAATGCAAATGGAACAATTTAGAAATCATTTTCATAAAAATGTATCAATTTTGACTCATTTTAGAAAAAATCCTAAAAAATAGAAAATATTATTTTGTAAAATAAATTATACCGTATTGTGGCAAAGTAAATTATCTTTCTGATACTGTTATTATTTTTTGTCCAAGTCTCATAAAAAAAATTAGATCGTGTTTTAAAAACGTCTTGGATAAAAAAAAAAAAAAAAAAAGTTGAAGAATTGGAATTTCACTGCCTGGCGGGAAAAAATGGCAACAGTTATGCATTTTAAAGTTTTTAATTAATATCTTTTTAACTAATTGCAATATAAATGGTCAAAACGGATTCCTCGGATTATTCCCGATCTCTTGGTACCTTTGGCGAGTTTCTGCGTCGTGCGGTTCGCGAGAAGATAGATAAACGCGCATGGTCAGATAGATACCGTTTGTTTACCTACGAATTTTAATAATGTAGATCTACTTTATTGTAGATCTACTTTACACACACACAAAATGTTCCTCTAAATTTCATTTGAACTCTAAATCTCATTAATCTTTGAAAAAATATTGGTAATATATATATACAGTTGAACCTCTATATTACAATTTTTTCTACATAATGAACTTTTTCCTGGAACGAACCTTGAACATTTAATAATTTTCTTCATAAAATAACCTCTATAGTAAAGTGCATTTTCTACATAATGAAATTTTTCTTTTGTGATTCAATTTTTTTTCTACCTATTTTTAAAGTACTTCTGAACCTTTCAAGTTAATCTCTCTCTTAACATATTTTATGATGGTCATAAATCTTGAACTGGTTTTATTAGATCCTAACAAGCTGAGAACAATAGAGTTCTGGACGTTTCATCCAAGTAATACAACTATTAACCCCCAGTGTCCAGTTCACCTTCACAAGAAACATCTTCGATATCCCCTTTCACCCTCAGCGGAGTTGTCTCGTGTTCTACTTATAAAATAATGCATATTTAATATTACTTGTACGCTTTAAATTAGAAACGTCCTTAAAATTCATTAATTTTAATATAAAATTATTTTTTGAATATTGAAAATACAGTGTATTATTTGACATTCTTTTTTTCTTCTTTTCCTTGCAGTTTGTCTTTTCTTTTTTTGATGGATGAGATATATAAAATAAATATACTAATTTAGAAAAAGGTGTGAATGATTACTTTTTTAATGTACAGTTTTTATGAATTTAAAATTTGTTTTATGCAGTTTATAAAATATATTGAAAGATGAGCCTCAATATAACGAATTTTCCATATAACAAACTTTTCGGGATATAGTGACTTTGTATACAGAGGTCTGGCTGTATATAAATGTTTTATATAATAAAGGAAAAAATTATAACTAAGCAACAAAATGGATTACCTTATCTCCAGCTAAAATCCTGAAAGAGTCAATAATTTGTTCAGCTGTATCAGAATCTGTGCTTTCTCTAGTCATGAAATCCAAGAAAGTATCAAAATGAACGTAGCCAGTGTTGTTGGGATCAACTACACTCATAATCCTACGGAAGTCCGCTTCACCCTGCAAACAAGAAACAATCATATTTAGGATAAATTAAATGTTATAAGACTATACACTATATTATTCAGTAAAGTATTAAAAATATGAAATACTGAAATGTATAAATTACAAAGTCAAATAATGTCTCCAAATTCAAAGTTACATTTAAGGTAAATTTTACTATACATAGGAAGAAAAAATACCTACTCTAAATTTACAATTAAATTCATTTAAAAAACAAAAAAGGTGGGTTAATGGGTACAACCAACTAAATATTTAATAAATTATTACAACTTAAAACAATAGTGAAATAAAAATTCATATTCACCTAATTTTTTATTTACTAACATTTAAATATCTTTTATTTATTTCTTTTTTAATACACAAAGATAAAATGAAAGAGTTTACTTTCATAAAATTAATTTACAATAAAATATGTGTGTCCAAAAAATGCATATGAAAGTATTTTTCTTTAATTCTATATTAAATTAAATATCATCACATACAATAGAATAATTATACTTCTACAATGTGACATTTTGGACTTTTATTACAATGAGAATAAAATGTATAACCGGATTCTTAATACATGTAAAGAAAATCTTTAAAATTGTAATAAAATTTAGAAGGTAATGTTTTAAAGGTATAATTATTCTGTTGCATGTAGGAATACAATTGATTATAGAAAGAACATAAACATTTACATTTTTGGAAGTACACAGGATCTGTTACAAATCAATTATATCTTTAAAGCTAAAAATTTTACACTCATATTTAGCCAATAGTAATAAATGTACAAAAGAGATTCAATTTCCTCTTCAAGTAAATAAACAAAGAAAAAAATGTCCAAATTATAAACAAACACATAATTTCTTTCTGATGTAAGCAAAGCAAGTTTGACTCTCAGCATAATTTACTCAGGATTATTAATGTCATTACATTAATAATTCACTTTATTTTTTAACTTTTATGGAATTTTTTAGAAAAATCCCAACTGACCTGTCTATCATTTCGAATATTATACCCTAAGCTGACTAGACAAGACTTGAATTCTTCAGGAGTCAAGCGACCTGTCCTGTTTTTGTCAAAATGATTGAATGACATTCTAAACTCGTTCAACTGTTCTCCAGTAATGCCCTTAGAATCACGAGTTAGGATCTGGAAGGAGAAAATAATTTCAATTTAAAATATATTGGATGAAAAATGTTACAAATATTACCATCTAATGCATTTAAAAAATACAGAATATAATGTTTGAAATATTAGATTTTAATTATCAATACTGTCTTATCTAATAATAAACTATAAATAACAGATGAATTTTTTTTAGATTGTTGAAAAACTTTTCCATAAAATACATGGCATTTATTCCCCATTAAACACATTCTTGTGACAGATTGTTTTACTAAATACATATCTAGAAAGAATGAAGACAAAGAAACGCATGTAAATGCACTTTTCTGAATTAATTTTTAAAAACAATTATTTGATTTTTGTTTCACTAACTGCCAGTTCATTCTATATTAAACTATAAGAATCGATTCATGAAAAAATGGCAAACATTTTAAATGTAATGAAAAAGAATTAATCATCAAATAAATTAAAAATGATTTTACAAACAAAAAATATCATTTGATCCAAAAGATAATCAAATTCACCAAGCCCCTGAATCAACAATTGTGATAAATATTGATTTTTTCACTAATTGAATGCCTATTTTAATATATTTTATTAAAAGTGAATAATAAAATAAAAAATTAAAGGGGAAATCATTTTGCATATAATATTGTCAATGTTATTAAGAAATTGAACATAATGAATAACATTTCTATTTTTAAAAATTCAATGTGCTTGATGGAGAAATCTAAAAATTTTACAGTAACACATTAAAACATCCATTCTATTTAAATGCTTATTACTAACATTATTTAAAAAGCCACATAAAAAGTACAAAAGAATTGAATAAAAAAAAATTTCCAACTTGTTAAACAAAATTTATATTCATAAATATACCTGGTTTTCAACTTCATTGATATTACGATGAATTGAGGTTAAAAGTTGTTCCCAGCCAACACGAAGTGTCTGAAAAGAGAGAAATATTTCATATTAATTTTCTATACAAATCATATAAATAATTGAAACTCAAAATCTATTATATAGTAATCCATAAAAAAATAGTTATTTAAGGAAATTTCGATTTCAATTTTGAAATAAAATTGATTGACAGGAAATATATTAAAATTTTCTAATAAAAAAGCACAAAATATAAATAAATATTCTTTCTATATATCTTATATTAATTACAACTTATCTTCTTGAATCAAAATAAGACTACTTTAATACAAGAATTAGAATACACAATATTAAATAAAATACATGTACTAGTTATTCAAAAGCTATCTCAGTAATAAAAAATAAATATTACAATGCATAACATCTAAAAAAAATTAAAATACTGGTCATATAGTATTCAATATAGGTGAAAACAGGCATTAAAATGAAGGTTAATAGGAAAATGTGTAACTGAATATAAAGAATAAAGCTTTAAAAAATATTTTAGATTAAATTAAAAAGTTACTCAATTATGTTTCATGAAATTTTATATAAGTATCACATCTCAAGCAGAAAGTCAAGGCAATTATAAATTTGTGCACAGTTTTTTTTTTAAATACTTAACATTCCAAAGGCAAAAGTAATAGCTTGTTTCTTCTAATCTTTTTAAGTAAAGTTCTTTATGACAGATAATTCAGTGTTTAAATTGTTGAAAAATGTATAGGGGTATAGCAAAAAAATAAGTAGTTTATTCAACAAATTTTCACACAGTTCTATTTAATAAATTTAGTGGAAGGATATATTTATTCATTGAAGCACATTTTTATCAACAATGAAAGTATATTTTAAAGAAATACGTATTTTACTACAAATGAAAATTACAAAAAAAAGTCATTTATTAATAAAAAAACCTTCTCACTTTTTTTACATGAAAGAAATAGTCACATGCAGTTAATATTTAAATCACTACCTACTTCTCTTGAAGTACATTTAATGGGGAAGGGGTTCGAAATAGGTCAAGACAAATATATGATTCACAGAATAAAAGGAAAAGCTAGGAAAAAAATATATATACTTACTTCCATGGTATACTGTGTATACCTATTTTCAAAGATCATAGCTTCTTGTATTTCCTAAAAAAAATAGACAAGTAATTTAAAATGCATATAAGTTATTTAAATATATAACAAGCATTATCAAAATTTTGATGTAAAATAAACAGAAAAAAATCTAAATACAAATACTTTTTAAAAATCTCTATCATATTATCATTTCCAATAAAAATAAACTTGTGGAATTAGATTTAAACCAATTAAACAAGCAGTGCCTGCTTTTAATATCAAAATGCTATTTTTTTATAAAGTTCAATTTATATACTTTTTTATTAATGTATATGAATATTTAAAATTTAGTATTTATTTAATTTTTAAAACCTAAAAACAGCATTTGAAAGCTTACTTGATGGCACTTTTCAAGTTCATCCATATGTGGCCTGTATTGGACTACGCTCACTTCAAATTGTTTCAGTTTGTTGAGTTGGTCCTCTAAGCTTCCCTGCATTCCCATTCCAATGGCTGCCACTGAATCCATCTGCCTTTCGATCCAAGGTCCAACAGCATTGGCCTTTTCGGCAAACTTCCTGCGCAACCTCTCGTTAGCTGAGAAACATTAGTTAAGGAGCTTTTTTTTTTTAATTATTAGCATATTTCCATATGAAAAATACATACCTCACGTAATTCAGATCATACCAGAGTAACAAGAATTACTTCTTTTTACACCTCATAATTTTAAATCGCAGATAAGTTAACAGACGGTCCAAAATAATATCACCCTCACTAAATTTCTGCAGCTAATTATACAAAAACTAAAAATAACATCAGCCCTTTGCCTGTTTCATTATTTTATACAAACTTTTTACCCAATTGGAGTTGGAACGAATGACTGTCTAACACAATACAGTAGAGTCCCAAAAACTCGACCATTCTGATAACTCAGATTTACTGTTCCTTCGTCGTCCTCATGATGAAGCAGAAAACTGTAGAGTGCCATTCAGAAGACAACAAGACATTACTGCATTTCTTTAAAAAAAGTAATGTTCTGCAAAGTCTGTTACTTAATTTTCATTATTAACAGCTTTATACCTTCATAAAGTATTTTCTAAGGTGTGTCTGATCCGGTAAATTACTGTATACCTTATATATAATCAATAATTTTCACAAAGTACATACTTTTCCTTTGTTTACAGGTATTTTTTCATTTCCCGTTGCATTCTCAAGCAAACGATACATACAAGTGCAGTACAATATTTTCTGAGGAAACATTAGTACTTATTTTTTTAATTCCATTCTTGATAACCCAGTATTTTCACAAACTTGGCCATCCATCGGTCCACATTAGGCTGAGTTTTCGAAACTCTACTGTATTATCAAAACTTCACAAAATATATAAATATTTAAACATAATTTAATAATCAATGAATTTAATTATTTTTAAAAAAATATTACTGCTTAGTCAGGCATTAAGAGAAACAAAAACAGGCTGACAAGTAAAATGGTATACTATCATTAACTCCCCCCTTTTAAAAATCTCCTTGCAACTGTATAAAATTTATATATCTCCCAAAAAAATTATGATGTTATTCGGTTAATTTACTAAATTAACAGAGTAATTACACTTCTAACAATTTATCATCCCCAAACTAGATATTTGGAAATTTCAAATGGCAGGTTCCAACTTTTTCGAATAATGATATGTTTTACAGATATTTGAGAAAAATAGTTCATGGGTCATATGCATATACTATTTGGGGCAAACAATTTATTAGAAAAATGTTTAATATATTTTTTGCCCTCAATGATCAACAATTTTTTCTAATTAAAGTTCACTTTTTATTCTTTTACTTAATTCAACAGAAAATATACTTTAAAATTACATTCTGAATCAAAACAAGAAAGTTTACATGCATTTTTTCACTTTTTACCAACACATGCTGAATGGATTATTTAAAATCATAATTTCAATTTTGAATACTTCCTGTATTATACGAAACAGCATTAAATCGTAAATTTAGGAATTATCTTTATGATTTAAATTTTATAAAGCCACATTTCAAATAATTTTTTAATTGAAAATTTTTTTTAATTGATACAAACATATTTAAAACAGGTTGAGTAAAAAATCTTATATCTTCAAATTTGATTTAAACTTTTTATTATAATAACCTTATTTATTTGTTTAAAATAATCCTCACACAAAAAAGTTAATTATTTTTTAAAAATTGTTCCCCAGAATTTTGCATAAGAATTTTTTGCAGGTTTTAAATTTAATCCAAAATAGATTTTTAAATCGCATAAATGCAACAGGAAAACCAGTGAAAAAAATATCAATTAAAATGAAATATATGATAATATAAATATACATAACACTCTTTATAGTTTTTTTAATTGTTAAAAAAAATAAAACAAATATTTAACAATCAGTTCAATAAAGGAAAAACAAAAGCATTCTTTCTTATGCACTGCAAACCAATTAATGTAATTAAATGAATCATTATTTTAAAAAATTGAAAAAATTACACTAATTTTTATTTAATGAAGTTAAGTGATTCAATTTTTCATCAAATGCAAATTATTAATAACTTATACAAATAAATTTATATATTTTACATTTACTTTTAGGTCAGTTTGAAAAATGTCAGTTATTTTCAAACCAGAATATTACAGGCAGAGGTGATCAGAAAATAAAACTTTAAATTTTCTTATTAATACAAAATAAATATGAGTAGTAAATATAAAGTTTATTTGGAAAAGGATACATTGTTGGCGCATCAATTCAGTTTGTAATACTTGATCCCTCTTTGGAATCATTTGTTTTACATCACTCCATTTCGTCGTGATATCCTTATAAAAAAAACCCAATTCAAACAATTATTTCACAAAGAAACATATTACAAAAAAATTTACTTTTGCAGCAAAAAAAGTTACTTTATTTACAGCCATTCCTCTAAATTATTAGAAATAGACGAAATGTCTAATTTCAACTAGTAACACAGTAGTGTCAAATAAACTATGTACACGTACACAATTTACATACCACTTATCCAATTCTAAAGAAAATAGCAAAATCCCAACTTTCATTTAGTTAAGCAATATATCAAAAAGCTATTTTCCTAACCTGCCATTTTTCTGCTGTTAAACAGCAATAAGATTTTCATTAAATGTGAATTATATTCACTTCACATAAAAACATCTACTAAAAACACTCGCATTAGCAAGAAAATAATATTCATTAAATATCAATCATATTTTGCGTAATATGTATGTATAATTTTTAATATGTATCTTTTAACCATTTATGTTAGTAATCATTGAGTGGCCAAAAAATCCAAAATTGGTGGGGGTATTTCTCATCAAATCAGATCACGTTAACATTGATGAATTAAAAATCATACTATTGTAAGACATTGAACAGTTGATTAGAAAATGCTGAATGGTGTATATGGCATTTCAAGAGACATTCAGGAAAATCTTTGTTGAATAAAAAATGGCAGTGAGTCAGACGAGTGTGATGAAGACTAGTCAGTTTGCATCTGCTCTTCCAATAGTTACTGTAGGCCAAACTTTGATGATTGGCTTCAGGTAATTCTATAAGTCAAAAGATTCTTTCCATGTCGCAGTAATGATAAATAAATTAAGCTTTTTAAAATCAGAAAGCGGGACTGCCAGGTGCATTGAGGTCAAGTTGCCCAGTCTGCTTGTTCCTTGTCTAAAATATCAACAAGGATTAGTATTCAACAAAATTGGATATCAAACTTCTCATTGAGACTTGGAATGAAAGCAAATATTTATCAAATTTGCTTATTGAACCCTTTCTTCCTCATTCCAAAATGTTACAGTTGCTTTCTAAACTAGTCAACAATGTGAAATGCTGTTTCTAGATAGAGGAATTTTTTTAACATAGAATACAAAACTTCCTTTCCATCATAATAACAATTTTTTAAGTATAATTCTACACAATTCCCATAGTACAAACTATGCTATTGTATGCTATTAAACTGTTTTTATATTATATTTTAAAATGTGTTAAAGATTTCTGGTCCACTCTACATAAGTATTTCGTTTAACACAATTGGCATTCATTTTCATAATATAGACAAACATAATACTCTCAACAATGTTTTATCAGAAGACTTTTAGAAGTATTTATATAAGTTCAGATCGTTAACCATACTTTTAAGAAACAATTAGATTTTTAAAAGAAACTGATTCTGAAGACACTCTATAATACAATTACAAATAATCTTTGAAAAACAGTATTGTTTTAACTATAAAAGGGATACTACATAATTCTACAAAATATTTCAACTATTTTTCAAATGTAAGGCACATTTTAAAAGTGCAATACAAGAGTTAATCATGTATGACAAAGAAACAATGAACAATTGTAAATGTACAGTATAAATAATCATAAAGAGATTTTTTTTCTTCTCCCTGAAAAAAATTATTGAACAGCTTGGACAATGAATCTGAATGCTTTAAAAATATTAAGATAAATAGAAATTGGCATGCAATGAATTTAATTCTATACAATTCAATGTTCTTTGCTACGGATTTGAGAAAAATTAATTTTGTGTGTGTGAAATACAACTATATGTAAAATTCGTCTAAGCAATACATTTTTATTACAATGTGATAAAATTAAAGAAACCTGCCTAGTTATTTACTAAAACAATTGTAGCTTAAACCTTTATACTGCTTTGAAAATGTTTTTTCATTTATTAAATTTTAATTTTAATAAATTCCAGAATGGTATTTCAAGACCTAACACTTACAATAGATGTAAGTGTTGTGTAGGGATTCTCAATTCCTCCAGGAATCTGGCACTGTGTAGCAATTGTTTGAACTTCCTGTGCTAATGCTGTGATAGATTTGTGTTCCTTGTCTGCTTCACCCAGAGTTTGCTTGAACTGCTCATGGGCATCGATAAGACCCTAAGGTAGAAAAAGTACATTAGATTATATTTTCTAAGAATTTCAAATTGAAAACATTTTAATTAAATAAAATCTTCTAGATGTATTTTTTTAAAGTATGTCACAATCACAGTGAAATTTTGGAATGTATATTTTTAAAGAGAGAATTGTGGTAAAAATAAACATGTCTCTTAATTCTAAAATCGATACACATATTAAGTTTAATTCATTAATATATGCATAACTTAGCTGTAAAAAACTTTCAACAATTTCTTTTAACGTTTTGTAACACTTCCTTAAAAAAACTAGTAATTTAAAAAAATTAAGGCTATTCCTACATAGGTCAACAAAGAAAATTTTTATTTTAATTACTTTTTATTAAAAAGTTAAAATTTATATATAAATATGTATATATATATATGACAGAATCACAATATTAAGTGACAAAATAGGAAGATTTTCCTTGCAATTTTCCATTCTATTATATGGTGTTGGATTTTTTTTTTTTTTGTGATTTGTTACTATTTATTCATTAATTAAATTTAATTATTCTAATAAAATAGTATAAAATTAAAAAGAAATCACATTCTCAGAAATTAGGCCATTCCATGTGAGATTTGAACCCACGACCTTTGGATTAGAAGGCCAACGCGCTACCCCCATTGCGCTACAGGAACACAATTTTCTTTTCTATACATGCTGTTGAACAATTCTTTTTTTGTGTTTGTTACTATTTATTCATTAAATTTAACTAATAAATTAATATTGGAAAAAATTGTATTAACACCAAGTGTCATCCAATACAAGTTTCAAAAAATGTATTTGAACTTTAATGGATGAATAGAAAGTATTTTATGAAGGATTGAAAATTTGAACAATATATATATAGGGAAATAGTGAATTATTAGTAGGAACTGAATAAAGATTACCTGAATTTCTTCCATAGTATGTACAATAAACATGTCGACTAGGTCTTCACGAGCCCCATCCAACCAGTTATTGAAAGGCTGAAATCGGAGAAGGGGAGGAAAAAGTGAAATTACTACATAATATCCGAGTACTACTAATGCTACATCTAAATAAAAAAAATTACAAGTACCATTAACTGTTCACAAATACATTTAATATTAAAAAGTATATATTAATTTGAGTTATGTACATGCCAATGAAATAAATGTACACACAAAAAAAGTTTCAAAACTAATTATAAATACTTAACTAAGAGAATTAAAAGTTAAAATTAAAACTAATTAACTGAAACATTTCACATATATTATTTTAGCATCAAACTAAAAACATCTTTTAAAAAATCCCAAACTACCTTAAAACTTTCCACAGATTTCAGTACAAAATCATTGTAAAGAAACATTTGAAAGCAAATTTATTCAATTTTTAACCAATTGGTGACCTTAAGTAAGTAGAATATTTAACGATATTCTTTCTAAAACACAAGAAAAGTACTTACAGCAGCTCTCTTAGCAAATTCAAGGTGTAACGTGTCAATCTTTTCCAAAACCCTTTCAGCTTCCTATAACAAGAAATTTGGAGAATTTATAAAATTATTCAATAGATAATGATCCTGTCAATATATTAAACAGAACAATTATTTACATTTACTGGCAAGAAAAGATAAAGATCTATGATTTAGAAGAAAAATAATCTTTAAGGCATTAATATTTTAGTACACCTAAAATTTTTCACAATTTTTTTGTTACTTAAAAAGAGTAACATCCATTAAAAATATCTTATTGGATCCTGTGTTAAGTTAATATTTTTTAATGTGCTGAATCATTCATTCATATATATTGTTACGTAAATAAGGGGTTCGAGGATTTTATGCATATCAGTTGCAAAGAACAAGACAGTTCTTTAAGAGCGATGAAAATTTATTGTAGAAAATCCAATCCTTTAAATACAGGATTCAGCAGCAATATTCACAAAATAAATCTCTGAAGGTCTTCACACCTTCAACAGAACTCGGACACAATTATCAGTGTCTAAAATACACGAATATAAAAGATTCACAAGCAATCACTCATTCAACAGCCGAAGTAATCACTAAATGCTTCAACAGTCAAAGCAATACTAACCGATTGCTAGTCAAAACCGGACTGACTTACTTTCTGCGACCATCTCTCTATTTATATTCCTTGCGGATAATTTGAGAAAAGACCTGCTTGCATTATAGATTTTGAAATTGTGGATTTCTCATCTAATTTCTAGAAGAATCCAGAGGGTTCCAAATTCACCAAAAACGGTCGCCAAAATGACGCCACCTTGGCTCTATCGCCAAGTTTCCATTGAATCACCATTATAACGTAAGGGACAACATTTGCTTGTGAATATTACAATTTTGACGTAAATTAAATCTAATTTAGAGTAAGATAAAGGCATTACACATCCAAATACAAATTATTTACACTATTTGAGACAAAATTCGTAACAATATATATGTGAAGTATATATATTCAATATATACAATATATATAATTTGTATATATATTCAAGGTACTTGAAATTCATTTGATAAAATACAAATAAAGCAATAAAGGTTATTTTCTTATTGCATTACATGAGTGAAAATAATCATTAAAATTTTTAATCATTTGCATAATAAGACATATGTGTAAATTTATATCAAACACCATGTACCATTTTAAAGAATTTAAAAACACAAATCCTTTACAATAATGCATGACATATATTCTTTTCAATGTATATAAAAAAAATTCTTGCCTCAAGTGCACTTCTACGTTTCTGAGTCAAAGTACCAAGCCTATCCCATTGATCACATATTCTCTGGCATCTAGCGTTAACTGATGCGGCATCATGGTAATCCAATGCACTAAATTAATACAAAATATTCAATTTTATTCAAAATTCATTTAAAGATTATTGTACAATTATTTAGGAGAATTTTCTTTAAAAAAAATGCTTTCACTCACTTCAATTCTTGAGCAATGGCAGCAATTTGTTCTACACGATCTTGATGTGCAGCCAGATCACTTTCAAAAGCTTCATGCTTCTTTTTCAAAGCCTATTAAATATTTTATCATTAATATATTTCATATAAAAATATAAGTGAGGATAAAACAAGAAATAATTCATAATTGGTTTATCTATATAATTAAAGCAACCTTAAAATAAAATCTTGGCTTACTAAGGCTATATTTACGTAATATTAAAGAAATAAGAACCAAATTCTAAATACTTTTTCAGCTAGAAAGGGGTTTTAACATTCATACTCTAGCTTTACTATCGCATATTATTAGGCAACTTATCTTAGTTCAAGTCAATCATATATCTATACTGATAAAAGAGTTTGTGTGTGACTGCGATGTAGCACAAAAACAGAACACAGACATGTGAAATTTGGTGAGTTGAAACTAAAAGTCATGATTGTGTGTACCTCAGAGATTTTTTTGAAGTTCACTAAAGATTTTTTAAAATTTAATTTTTAAATATTTTATTTGTTTTATGACATAATTGGTTTTCTAATAAATCACTTTAAAAAATTATTCCTTAAATAACTGAATTTTAGTTTTGTAGTTTTAGCAAAAGTGTGTTTGTTCTGGGTTACACTGCAATATATTGACATAGCAATGTTATCCCGAAATTATTTTATTTACCAGTTTTAAATAATTTTTAGTTTAAGACTGTGTATTCTGGTTAAAAATTGTATCATTCTTCCAACTAACATATTTTATCTTTTTTTCAGCAGTTCTTAATAATACCTTATATCTTAATTCTTAGTATAATTAATTTAATATAACTTTTTATGGTACTTGTGTATTACCGCAACCTATTGGCAACATTAAATGAAACAAAGCACCTGGTTGCCAATTCAGCATGTATAACATAGGAAATCGCAATTGTCAACTTGGTGAGTTATTAATAGAGTTGGCGATTGTTGTGAGAACACAGAAGCAAAATAAAAATGGTACTTACATCTTATGTTTTAGACAGTATTTTTTTATTTGACCATTTGGAATAAATAAAAATCTATACATCAAACTGTTTTAGGCCTTATTTGCACAGTAGTGCATAATGTTTGTTTGGAGGTTATGTAATTTATTTTCATGCCAGATTGATTGGAGTAATTTGTTTTAAATAGAATTTTGCCTTTTTTTAATGTTAATTTTGTTTTATTTCCTTTTCAGCTTAAAAATTTCTAATATATATTTCTTTGTTCAGAGTTTTTTCAATGTTGCAATTTCTATTTTAGTTTAAAACTGCTTCGGATTTATTTAAATTAGAATTTCAGTTTTGTTTACACAGCTAGTTTTGTTTTGTGTTCTGTTTTTCCTATTGTTTTTACACTAATTATATTGAAGTTTAGTCCGTTTTACCTGTTTTGATGCATAAATTAAATTGGTTTATCAGTTTCAGGTTAATTGTTTCAGAGTCAGCAATGATGAAACTTTCAACTGATGTTATAACTTTCCCATAATTATTTTGTATTCATTAAATTCTATTTATCTTTTTGAAATGCTCAATTTCTGTTTTACTTGAAAATGTATATTTTTAAAAAATTCTTTCAATGAAGGCCATACTATAATTCATTGAAAATTATTTTAAAAGGTGGGCCTTCATTAATGTGTGTATATATATTAAGCAATTGTATATGTTGTCTTAGACTGGGTTTGGTACTCCCTAAATAAATGTCATACTTGCAAACTGGAAAGTATTCATTCCAAAAATTTAACACATCAAAAGAACAAGCACTGTAGCTATTACATTACAAACTCACACGTTCCATATTTCATCTATATTGTAATGCTAAATGAGTTTTTACCTCCTCAAGATGAATCTTGAGCATTTATTGAATATACCCTATTTACTCAAATCTAAGCTGCACCTTAAATTCTCAAATTGTTTTAGTGAAAAATATTATCATTGATTCTAAGTCGCACCCCCGAATCTCTACATGTTTTTGAGAAAAAACAAAAAATTGTGCAAAATGTTCATCAATATCCGATACTTAAGAAATTTTTTTAAAAATTTTATTGAGAAATAATAAGTAATTTATTTTACCACTATTAAAAACTTTCAAATACATTAATGAATCTATAATTACTCTAACCATCAGTATTGTATGTTTCGAAAATGATTTGTCACTCCCATTGTCACAGCTGACTTCAGAATTGGTGCTGGCGTCACCATTTTTTCACACAGTGTCGTCTTCCGTGCCATCCAATGCATTTATTATGCAACATTTTTTAAAAAGGATGTATTACAGAAGAATGTGAACTATTGAACATTTACAAACAAAAATTATATTTTGTTTATGCCACCAACGTATATTTGTTTCATTTATCTCAAATTTTCAGTGGCTGCAGCTCTGTTTCCATTTTTTTTCTTCTGCATATAAAATTGCCTACCTTTTCATATTTGCATCATAAAGAACTCGTCTTAATGTTATTACCGATATCTTTGAGGTTTAGGTAATTAAAAGAAAGTGTACACAAAAAAATTCCTAAATATGAGCAGACAACGAAGCTTAAAATAGACTGAATACTGAAGACAAACTGCAGAATGGGATAAGTTATCGATGCATGTGGCCAGAATAGACGGTAACATCTTTCCTTTTAAAAAGGTTGGAAACTCAATTTTTTCCATCTAACAATTGTTTTGCCTTCATTTCGAGTAATACAGTATATGTAAATAGAATATTTCAATGGAAATTTATGACAAGAATAGATTTTGATCAAATTGTTAAGAAATTTACTTTATATGTAGTGAACTTTTAATATTTGTTCTCAATTATTAAAATAAAAAGAAATGCATAGTATTACATTTTGAAATAACCAATCTAAATACCTTCAATTCATTTAATTTACAATTCCTGAAATCTTGACTTTGAAGCATTTCTTCTTTACCCTGGGTCCAATCTTCATGAATATCGGCTTTGTGTTTGAATTTCTGAGCCAAATGGTCCAATCGCTCTAATCTAAGAAATATAAATAAAGATTAAAAGATGCTACAATTTAAAAATGAAAAATTATAAAATAAAAAATATTAATTTTTGATATGTAAAAACAAAAAATTTGAATTTTGAGAATAGCTTAAAAGCATCTTTTTTTCCATACTTAGATTTTCAGCGAATTTTTAATAAAATTTTCACATATGATCATCAATGACAAATTAAAAAAATTATACTCTTTATTACTTAAATAATACCTTGAACTAGTCATGTATATTTTTATTTAACTCCTATACAAAAGATATATGTTTATCATGTAGCTAAGTATATTTTCTTTTCTTTTAATCAATTTTCTTCAGTTGTCATAGTCAAGAATTTACTACTTTCAAATATTATATACCTCATCATTTCAGATAGCAACCATTCTTCAAAACCTTTTTCTGCCATTTCCAGTCCCTTCCATGCATTGTGAATATCCTACAATTAAAAATATTAATTTTTAGTTGAAGAAGTTACAAAAGAAAGAATATAAAATTTATTAGGATAAAAAAAAAAAAGAAAATTTCAGTAATTTGTAAAAAGTGATTCTTAGTTCAACAATACATTAAAAAAGGTATTTTATTTTAAATAAAATGACAGCTACAAGCTTTCAGCTTTAGATAACTATATTTCTTCAATTTAAAGAACACAATAAATACTTGCTTTTTACAGTTTATTTATTTTTCTAAAACTACTTTCACGAGATGCTTACAGAAATTAATGTACTATAATGCAAGTTTTAAATGTATAAATTAAATTGCTTCAACTTGCTTTACACATTAAAAATTTACAACAGTAATGAGCTCAGACAGATGTAGAAAACTCATTAAAAATCATTTTAAATTAAATTCCAAAAATTAGGAAAGTTCTCCACATAAATATCACAAACTTAAATACATTCATACATACATTCTAGATAATAGTCTTAATTCAATTACTCACACGCACATATTATGCTATATTAACAACATGTGACATATTGGTATATTTTTTAATACAAATTATGAGGACTTTTTTTAAAAAAAGGAAGCACTTACTGAAACCATCTTTCCTTCAGATGGAAGATAAGCTGGTCTGTTACTCAGACGAAGTTTAGTTTGTAATGTATTAAAGTTTGTTTCCAATCTAGCCTTCTGCTCAACACGTGGGGGCTTGTGTACTCGACGATAATTTCTAAATTCATCTAGTTTCTTGTGAACTCCAACTAAAGTGTTATCAGTTGTTCTGTTTTCAAGCCAAGGAGTTGTTCTTCGAATCCATTCCAAAAGCTTATTATAAAAAATGATAACATAGAATCAACAATTCAATTTTACAGTTTCAACAAGTATTTTATATTCAGATATAAAATTGTATTGTTATTTCTCTCTTACTTACATCACTAGCTAATCTTTCATATTCTTCCATAAGCCTTTCATTTTCTTGATTAACCTTAAGCACCTTGCAAATACGATTAGCTGCAGTTTCTGCCTAAAATTCAGCACAAAACAAGAACTTTGTAAGTTTTAAAAAGTATAAAAATTCTTTAATATAAAATTTATAACAAAAAAAATTTCAAAAATACCTAAGATACTCATGACATAAGAGATATTTAAATATAATTTAACTATTCATCCAGAAATAGTTAAAGAATGCAAATATATAGTCTTTCTTTTTTAAAAAAATTAGAAATTGCATTTATTATTTATATAAATGATTGTTTCGGAACTAAGTAATGTAAATACAAAACTTAAATATCATGCATAAAAAAGAATAAAAAACTAATAAGCACATAAAAGTACAGTAGTTAAAAAAAGATTTCTGAAATCTTAAATATACATGCAATTTTATTTAATTTGGAGATATAATTTTAAGAATCTCTTGAATGATTTTTTAATAAAAATCCAAAGATCAAATTCAAAATTCAAAGATCACCCCTCCCTCCGAAATAGGGTTGCAGAGTGGTATTTTACCATTGCAGACCTAGTACATTCTCTGGGAGCAGGTATCACTTTTTAGTGTGGTATATAGGTGGATACTAATCATCGCAATGTTATTTTGACACCCAGTTTCCTCCCCAAAGGGAAGCACAAAGGCTATGATGAAGCAAAATTGAACTAGGCATTTAATTTTATCATGAGAACCCCAAGCCAAAACAAGCACTCCAGGATTTTAAACATGATATATAAACATATGTAATGGATGATGTCGATTTCCTATATTATGAAAATCCATGTGCAGGATAGAACCTGCAAACCTGGGCATACAAGGCCAGTACCAAACCAACTATGCCACCCAATCAGCATTATTAAAACAAAATTAGACACAACAGTACAGATGATATAAGACAGATAGTACTCATAGAATATATTTTCTGAATCAAAATATAACAATGACTAGCCTGAGTCTTCAAACCTACAACCTTTTAAATAAATTTATTTAGATAACATTTTAAAATTAAAAATGAGATTAAACATTATCATTAAATGAAAAATATAGTTGAAGCACTAACATAATGAAGCTGTTTTGTCTCGTATTATACTAGCTGGTGTGATATGACTTTTGTTTGAATTGAAATGATAAATCTCTATTTTTGATAAATAATGAACATGTTTTTAACACATAGTTGAGGCACATACTTAAAAATTCCCAATTAAAAGGAACTTATTAGTTCTGAATGCTTTATAAAGTAACACAATAAAAGATATTAATGTTGCTAAAATGATATTCATTTTTATTTATATATAGTCATTGAAAATTTTGAGCTTCCTATGATAAGTAAAAAGCTTCCTTTAATTTCTATCAGTTTCTAATAAATTTATTAATTACAAAATTCAGCATTGCCAATGATGTCATAAATTAGATATTTTGTCTATGTTAGTATATAAAATTTCATTTGCATGAAGTGAGATACAAAAAGAATCACATTAAAGCTGAAATAATTTTCTAAAATATCGTAATTAATCTGTGTGGCAAGTTTCTAATATAGAGATCTTTTAGAGTGACACCATGAACATTATGTGCATTAATACCATATTATTTAAAAGGAAAAATGAAATAGATATCTGAAATCTATATGAAAATTTATGCCATGAATTACATCCAAAACCAATCTCTAATATACTAGCAAATATCTTCCATGAGAACGATTGCAAACAATTTTCTTCATGATGTAAATTCCTTACGGCTTTGGTTTGAACAAAATAAGATTTTGGAAATATTTATGATTACAGTCTGTTTATTATAACAGATTTACTCTCCGCTAAAGTATAAAAATTAAAATTTAAAAAAAAAAAATTGCTTTATCTCTAAAGATGCAAATTTTTTTTTTAAAGTTGAGTAGAATTTAGATATTCAAGCCATACAAATGCAGCTCTTTATTCCTTCCTCCAATCATTTTCATTCTTAGATTGATAAATTTTCAAATCGTCCACTGTCTTTTATTGAGAACCAATTAGTACAAAATATGATACATGATAGCATAGAGAACCTGAAGCTGTATAAGTCAGTGAGAATTTAGTATGTAATACAGATTCCAAAAATGACAAGGTTCCTTTCAAAATGTCAGGCAAACCATCTATTAGTTGGATAGTTTAAAAAAAAAAAAAGTCTTTAAAAGTAAGAAGAGCAATAAGATAAAATTGCAATGTAATGAGCATTACAGTATTATTCTATTGCAGTGGTCTTCAAACTGTGTTCCATGGAAACCTGGGGTTCCATGAGGTATATTCAGGGGTTCACATTTTCTACGAAATTTGTATAACCACAAGTATCTAAAACTCATCCTGGTCATTAAAACAGATTTTTTTATTTTTTTTATTTATACATAACATTATTTTGTAATATTTTCTAAGCTTTTATCACAATGTAATAAAATAATATATAAATGTTTCTTTATATATACTACCTAGATTGTTTACCATTCCAGGTTCCACAAAATAGTTTATAATTGTTGATACAATGTTTTACAAAACAAATAGTTATCTAATGGAAAGTTAACCTCTTTTCATTTGTGGGGGGAAAAAACCACTAAGAATGAAGAACAGGCAACAAATCGACATATCAAATTGGGTTTCTTTCCTGAGAACCTGGGAAATCATAAGATTTCTGTACCTTTTCTATTTCCGGAAATTGCCGGAACCAAAATACGCTGGTACAATTTGTTGGCAATGCTTGAAAGATTTTTAGAAATTAAAGTCATTAATTTTAAAAGCATTAATTGACATTAAAGAAGAACAAATGATGGCCAATGTAGAGTTTGAAACTGTGACTACAAGTGTAGCAGGTTTAAAGCCAGTAAAAATTGGCTTAGAAAAATTACGCAGTCGAAATGGAACCTTGCGAACTGCAGAAGGTGTATTTTCTTTTGTAAATGGAGAATTGAACAAACAAAATTCTGCATTTGAAAAAATATAAAATATTCTTTAATCCAAAGAATTAATGACAATAATGTTATGAGTTATGTTAATGTTAATTATTAATGAGAATTAATGTTAATTCAATAGGATAAATGCAATACCTGAATTTTGGGAGAAAATACGAAGTAGCTTTTGTCTAATTTCTTGATTGCATGGTAAAAATTGTTTGGTTAGACAAGCCCAAATGACAGGAACAAGGCTTTTCTGCGAAGAGAAATCAATATCCAACTCTCTGCACTCAGAACAGAGTGAAAGAAAAACCTCTGATGTTGGACGAAAAATTAGAGAAAGCAACCAACTCTAAAACAAAAGTTTTATATTGTTCAACCAAGAAAAGTACTAGTTGCAACAAAATCCTGAAACAAGAGATGTAGTTGTTCGACTTGACAGAAAATCCATCACCAAACATCATAAAACTATGCTAAGCTTTAAAAACACAATTCCTCCATCAGTTAAAGCTGAGAGAGCATTTTCTGCTGCAAGATTGTTCATCACAAAACTTAGAACTAGACTGAGTGATGAAAGTATAAATTGCTTATGTCTTCTGAAATCTTATTTTAAAAA
Organism: Trichonephila inaurata madagascariensis; assembly: GCA_019973955.1. Lineage (NCBI taxonomy): Eukaryota > Metazoa > Arthropoda > Arachnida > Araneae > Nephilidae > Trichonephila > Trichonephila inaurata. The sequence continues at coordinate 162,530 of BMAV01015036.1, forward strand.
TGAATAATCAATTTATTATATATATTTTTAGCACATTATATAAATAAGTATTAATTTTGGAATTTATATGTATCCTTATTTTATATAATTATTAATTTTATATAAAAATAACTTATTTTAAATTTTTTTGAAATTCTGATGTATTCTTGGGAATTCCGGGAACGACAATTACATTCCTGGGAATGGAAGAACCCGGGAAATCGGAAACCCTAATATCAACAGATTCAGTGTTGAAATCTAAATTTAAGCAAAGCAAGAACAGCTCTTAAATTTTGGGTGGCAAATTCATGCAAAGAGTACACAGGATTTCTCACACTGCTATAAACATTAATGACATTCCTAACAATGTATTTTTGTGAAAAATATTTATCAACGTGAGTGGAACATAAAATATGAAAGCAAAAAATTCAGAACACAAAATGCAGTTATTAAGTATAGTGCATGGGTAGGTGACATTTGAATTGTAAATTAATATTATAAAAATTTGAGTATATTATGTTAAAAAATTACATTAAATTTTTTTATAATAAATACAATACTTTTTTTTAAAATTGTCATTACATAAAGTATTTTTAACATATTGATCTATTTTAAATATATTTTAAGGTATATTCTTTAGTTTGTGTGTGTGGAAGGGGTTCTCTGAAAACACCATATAATTCTAAGGATTCCGTGTATCGAAAAAGTTTGAAGACCACTGTTTTACTGTTTAATTGTGTTAAACATCATAACACAATTTTGTTCAGAGAGAGTTTCCATAATATATACTATAAGCAAATTACATTTAAAGAGAAAAATACTCATAAAAGAGAAATTATTTTATATATTAAATGTACTCATGCATATAAACACCATACCTGTTTAGCACCAGAGAAAGTGTGATAATATGAGGATACATATGTCATGACAGCCCTTTCATCTGGCATAGGAGTGCTGTTGATGTCTGTGAAAGAGGACAACACATAACAAACCATGCAACACACAAAAAAACAATTGACTATTACAGTATTACCTGTTGAGCACCCTGGAAAGCATGATAATAACAAGAAACATATGTCATGACAGCACGTTCGTCGGGTTTGGGAGTGTTGACCATGTCTGAAGAAAGCAACAATAAATTCATTTAATCATATTTTTTGAGACTGTTTAATTGGGTTAGTGTTTCACTCCCATGCATTTTCAAACCACTCAGGAAAGGGGGAATCAGTGGCTGAACCTTCTCTTAAAATGAATCTTAACGCACAATCTTGATAGAAAAGCCATAGTAAAGACATAAATGACTTAATTAAATTTTCTTTTAAAAAAATCAAATGTGATTTCAAAATGCTTCTTTCTTCAAATAAGACTGTGCATTTTTAAGCATCATTTAAAAATTATCTTGCAAAAACTGTTGATTAGGTTCAGATACTGACATTTCATGCAATGTTTATTATGAACCACACTGTAGAGCTAAAAAGTAAAATTGTTATTTTCGAAAAAACTACATGCATTAAAAAAATCTTGAATGTTTTTTTTTTTTAAATTAAGTGTAATGATTTCCAATGAGTTATATTTTTATTATGTTACACACATTTTACATTAAAAATTTGATTATACATACATTCCCTACAATAATGATATTAAACATTTCTCAAAAACAAATTTCATAAATAAATGGCCCAAAACGTTTGGGTATAAGCCTTTACTGTTTTTCCTTACTTTTTACTCATACATAACAAATTTATTGCCAAAAATTTACATTAAAAAGATAAAACCTTAAAATTTCATGAGCTTTATTCTCTCCACTATTTAAGAAATATATTTCTCTACAGAAAAATCAATTTTACAATTTAGACTTGCTTCCAAAATTACAAAACTATTAAATGTTGTACAAATTTCCTTTATTATTTGCAGAGAGTTTTAAAACTAATATTGCAATGAACTGCTATGTGAATGCAAATCTATAATTTTTCATCCAAAACGAATAATAATCAATCTTCGGTTAATTTTCACAGCATGCAAAAATGAATATTAAAAAGTCAAGATTCCATTTTCCATACCTTCGGGGTCTAACATTCTTGGGATATTCAAATATTTCTCAGCAACATCAAAGGCAAGATTCAAATTATGAATAGGGTTATCCTATGGGAGGAAAATACAGAGATTAAAATTTTAGAATATTGAAGCAAAATGCTATTACCCAGAATAGTGTAATATAAAAAAAAATAACACTAATTCAGAATAATAACCTTAAGAAATCAAAAATTACATTAGTAAGTTGTTCTGTACAAAAAAAGGAGAAGTGTAAATCATAAAATATAGAAAATTTCAAAGAAATGCAAAAATCTTTGTACCAATATGAATAAACACTGTAACATTCCCCCATGTTTCAAAAACAAATTGACTAATATAAAATATATCTTAAATTGAAAAATAAAAATATGCTAAAGTAAGGGAAACATTTTCATTTAGAGTTTAATTTTAACACATTTATGATTTTTAAACTATTCTCAATGACAATCAAATGATTATTTTCAGCTAAATTCCCCACTTGCTTGTTTTTAAAATCTGCAACAACATTTCCATTCTTCAAGCACATTATACTAATTGAATTTAAATTTCACAGCATTTGAGAATTTTTTTTTATGTAAATTTTATATAAATTAAATCCTTAAAATAAATACATTATAAATGATTTTTTTAAGAATTTATAATAAAATGGAGAAAATTAAAATTAAAAAAACTTTTTGAAAATATAATTGAAAATTTTCAGAAGTTACTAAAGCAACTTGGTTAAGTAATTTTATTCTTGATAGGCACAAGTTTGCTTATGATTTTTTAATTTTGTTTTTGCTGTTTATTGTGCTGCTTACTTAAATATCTAAAAAAAAGTCCAAAAAAATCTGTCGTAGGTTAGAAAATACTTTCAATTTTAACTTCACTATTTTAACACACAAGCAACTTTAGACAGCTAAAAATTTGATACAAAATACTAAATACGTACAAGGCCAAATATAGGTTTCTATAAAAAAAATGAGTAAATTAAAATGCTATTAATACATCAAGTGCATCACTAATGAATGTATACAACTTAAACAAAATCAGTTGAATGAAAATTCTGCACATTTTTCAAAAAGACTTCATGTGTTTGCAGTAAAGTATGAATTACTCGACAAAAAATAACAATAAACTGCAATGTAAAATTTCAATTGAAAAGCTACCTTTGTCAGTTTGCTGTAATCTAATAGATCAGGTCTATGCCTGTGAATGAGAGCACAGAAAGCCAAACCATCTTTCCAACTAAAATGAGAAAAAAAATTCAGCCATCAGTAAAAAGGTGAACACGCACAATAAAATATTTCCACTAAAATAATCAATTTACAATAAAATTACATTAAGAAAATAATGGAATTTTAAAAGCATTGGAAAAATGTCATCAAGCCCCAAAGATTTAAGATTTAATTGCATGTCATATAACACCAAAACCATAATAAGAATAAGAATAATTATTACCTAAGAGAAAAATTCCTAAAAAAATAAAGACTTATTTTATTTCTTTTTCATTAATAAATTTACCCCAAGTTAAATGTAAATCTAAGCATTCTTTTATAAGAAAAAGTACTTCCCAAAATAAAAATAAAACAATAAATGATAACCTTAGATGGAAGTTCTGTACATTAACATTTTTGTAAGGAGCTGTTTTCCTTTGGCACCATAGTAGCAAACCTTCTTTGGCTGTCATTTCTGAAATTAATACAATAATTATTAAAATTTACTAACAAAACACAAAGAGCAAACATAAGCTAATTTTATGGATGAAAATTCAAATTGATTTTTAAAACTTAACTGCAATAAACTTATGGAAAAAAAGCAATAACTGTTCTACAATCATGTAACAAGGCACTGAACCAGTATCAAAATCCTTAACTTTCCATATTAAACAAAACCTTTCAAGACAAAAATAATTAAATGCACAACTGTGTTGTTTGTCAATGAATAAAAGTAATAGCACCAAAGCCAAGAAATTCATGATTCCAATAAGATACTGTGACAATTGTATATAGCATTCAACTAATTAGAAATTGTTAAAAATATTTATATAAAAAGTTCCTCTATTAAAAAAGTTAGAGCAAGTAAATTAGAATTTTCATCATATTAAGATTTTTTAAATTATTTTATGGGATGATTATGATACTGTACTGAAAAGTTTATTTGTTACAGGCGAATAATTTTAAAAGTTTACAAATAAACATTTCTAAGACAAACATCTGTTTACATGAAAGAAATCTTGTTTTTTCATAAATATAAGTCATTCAGATAAATTATTTCAAAGTTGCAACATATGGATTGATCAAAAATCTTTTTGAAGTTAATGATTGTTTAGATTCACTTTAAATTTTCTAGATACAAAAATATGCATCAGTTTATTGATCTACACTATTATATAACAATAATATTCATTGTAATGTAATAAATATATGAAATTTACCTTCTACTGAAATATCTTGAATTGCAAACCTAAGGATAATGGTCCATATAAGCCCAAGGGTCATTTTTACATTTCCATCAACAATTTCTAGAATACAAAATTAATATTATAAACAAAAATAATAAGCATAAAAACAATAACATCCAGTTAAAAAATAGTAATGAGAAAGATTCTTTACTTCCCTCCAGATACCTTTTTTAAAAATGAATACTAGATCTACTTTGTGTGTTGTTATTTATTATTATTATTTTTAAAAGTGAATTAGAGCTGCAAATTATATAAAAAAAATATTCCATCTAAAATTTTCTCTTCAACTAAATAATTACTTAAACTATACAACTCAATCAAAACAAATTTTTTTGTATCAGTAAAATAAATTTAACAGTTAAAAAAGCTCATATGGTTAAAGAATGGGTTTCAAACTGAATATTTATTTCCGAATAGAGAATGCTCCAACATTAATATTCTGATGTCCCTATCCTATATCCTACTTAATTACTTGTGTCTTTTTTTGGTATAAAATTTATTCTAATCTTTTAACTCTAATGCTGTAATGCTAAAAAAGTTTTCAATTTACATTAAAAGAGAATTGTATATTTATAGAATGTTTCTAAATTTTAAAGAAGCAGTATAATCAATGAATATATAAGCTACAATATTACAAATTTAACTACAATTTAAGACACATTCCTATCTGAAAATATGTTCAGATTTTAAATCAAACTCTTTGACAGAAGACAAAGATAGCCTTAAATACATAAAATTAGGGGGGGGGGGGTAGTAGTATAGTATATCTATTATATCAAATAGTATATCTAGAATAAATAACAGAATGCTTTATAAATGAAATTTGTTTGCACAAATTCAAATAAAATTTCTCTCAATAGATATAGATTAATAAAATATTAAGAATAGCTATTAATGAATAAGCTATAACTTCAAGCAATGCAATACTTTTTAAGCCTTATACTGGCTCTATGGTACATAAAATTACTTAAAATACAAATTTGAAATATTTCAAAACATGTGTTCAGTGGCCTTCACAAAGGGAGTTCAAACTCCCAATTACACCCAGAGGTTTTTAGTTTTTAATATAAAGATCATGCCTCTGCACTATCTTTCACTTGTTTTTTAAAATGTAAGCCCCTCCTATAAAAGTATGTATGTCATTGCATGTGTTCATTCTTAAACAGAATACTAAAGATATACATACATAAATGTACATATAAGAATGTATATTGATATATATGTTCATATATTGATATATAGCATGTTCATATGTGATATAAATTTATATAAGTATATATATATATAAAGACACTTGCACACAAACAAACTATGTATACATTTAAAGCATTATTTTAAAAACAGGCATTAAAATTTTTTTTAAAAAAAGAGAAAAAATGTTTTTTAAAAGAAAAAAAACTTATTGCATCTGTTAGAACTTCCTCTTCTTTCTAAAACTGCAAGCTGAACTTTTAGCAGCGACTGTGACTGTATATGTTTACCTTTTTTTGAAACAGTAGAATGTAAAAAATGTCCCGATATTTCCTGCTGTAATTTTGTAAATTGTAATTTAAATGGCCATTAAATGTTATTCATTTTGAATACAAACTCATCAATGATTGCGAGTGTGCTTAATTTAGTTGGATTCAAGAAATAAAATTGCTCAGACCCGATCGACTTCAAGACTAGCTGCAAAGAAAGGATAAACTTTTACCTTAATTTTGTTTTAGGCTTTGTAGCTAGATTACAAATATTGGCAATTAATAGCATCCTTGAGCTACTGCTACTATTATGAACACCTTGCGTGTGCACTGATAATTAATAGTTTAAATTCCTAAATAATGGAAACTACATATTAATATTAAATTATTTTAATTTTTATCAATTTTTTTCTTAAAGGCAGAGGACCAAAAGATTGCATTACAAAGAATTCAAGAATATTAACAATATTAAGGCAGTGTAGGTATAAAATTATAGATATTAATAGATATACCTTCAGCACCAATGGAAACTAATTTGACACCCTTGCTAGCAATGAAATCTAAAGCTTTGTTCACATTGGCAATGTGATGGAACCTCATTTTGCCCCGGTCAGGCTTTGGCAATGTTTCACTGGAAATAACTTCTAATAGTAACATGAGTTTCAGGCCATTTCGGAAGTCCTCTTCTATGTTTTCGATCTGTGTCCCAGCTTTCCTCAAGTGGGAGTTACACCAGGCAGTAAAGGTCTAAAAAAATGGAAAAAATAAACTATTAAAAACTGAGATATCTTAGAGGAATACTACTTTACTCTTTAATGTTAAGACGTTCTAAAAAAGAAATTCATCTAAAAATAATGGCAAAAAAAGCATTACTATCCCTAAAAAGTACAAAGGATAAGAAATACTTCTAAAATGATGAATGAAATAATCAATTTAAATATATATGTGTGTGCGTGCGAGATAGTAAATATTCATATTTTATATTGATAAATTCATTCGATACTATCAAATTCACTGTTTTATAAAAATAAAAAAAAAAAAATACCTACATTTATTATACTATATAACCCAGGATTCAAAACTGCCCTTTCAAATGAAAATTTTTATTTGTATAGCCATTACATTCATGTACCCCAAACTAAAATCCATGTCATTAAAATTATATAGATTGCCTATTTTCATATTCAGATTATACTTTTCCCATTAGTCAGTGATATTTTTAGAATTTTTATTATAAATTGATTAAAATATAACTGATGTTTTAAGGATTCATCCTCATATAACCCAAACAGTTCTATATAAACACATTAAGCCTTTTTAAAAAAAAAAAAAAAAAAAAAAAAAAATGTTAATACCTTTCCGAAGTTGAGAAAAACTATTTTACATTATTTTAAATCAAACTAAAAAGGCTTTAAACTCTACTTATCGTTAAATTATCCATTTTTCCCCAAATAAAAAAAAATATTTAATAAAATGTTGGTAAGAATAGTTTTAGACCTTATTTTCAGAAAATTCTTTAAAAATTTCAACTAATAAAAAGCTTTTTAACTTGTCTGAGATGGAAAAATAACTATTTACTTCATACTTTAAGAACTGTTAATTTAAAAAGGGAAGACAAATAAAATTTTACTAAAAGATAAAAATATTAATTTTTAGTCACTTTCAAGCTTTTTTTTTGAAGAGCAATAATTTGGCGTTCATTTAGTAAATATATTAGTGAAAAGGAAAACTAATTACCTTTTATTTCTGTCTCAAAATATTTTCAGAATCAACTAATCTTTTTATCAACTTTTCTCCATTACAGTAGAAATTGTCCATTTTTTGTTGCATACAAAAATATATAAATAACTAAAAGCTTAATATTAAGAACTTGCAAATAATATGCTTCAATAGCAATTTATTGTTTCTGATTCTAGAAAAGTTATACAATTATTTTTTCCCTTACCAAAAAAAAGTTGCCTTTAATTAAGGCAGTGGTATTAGGAAATGAGGATATAGCTAGTCTCGCACATTTATTTATTTCATAAATATTAATACAAAAATAGAAATTTAGTAAAAATAACATTGGATACAATTAGTATTCACATACACATATCCATTATTAAATCTCCCCCTCCCCTTCATGATAATAAGAAATATGTTCAAACTATCTTGACTATGTGTGTTGTATGTGTTTTCCCAAAAGATATTTTCTAATAAAATATTAATCTATAAATTTTTATTACAATAAAAACTGTAACTGATGTCACATTTATATAATTAATGTTTCAAATCTCATTTCATCACTTTACTCAAGAATAAAGCAATATATATTAAATTCATGTACAAAAATAAGAACAAAAGAATAATGATAATTTTGCAGCATTTCAGCCAATTTATTCCAAACAAGTAATATAAAAAAAAATTAAGTCAATTCCTACATAGGTGAACAAAGAAATATTTTATTTTAGTTACTTTTTATTAAATAATTACAATTCAATATCAGTATGTATATACATATGACATGATCACAATATTGACAAAACAGAAAGTGATTTTCCTTGCAATTTTCCACTTTTCTTTCTATATAGGGTGTTGGACTATTTTTTTTTTTTTTTTTGTTACTATTTCTTCATTAATTAAATTTAATTCTTCCAGTAAAATAGTATAATAAAAAGAAATCACATTCTCAGAAATTAGGCCATTCCAGGTGGGTTTCGAACCCACGAACTTTTTGGATTTGAAGTCCAACTCGCTATTCCATTGTGTTACAGGGACACAGCGAGTGATGTTCCCTTTTAATATATGGTGTTGGACTATTACTTTTGTTGGTTACTATTTATTCATTAATAGAATTAATATTTGAAAAAAAAACTGTATTAACATCGAAATCAACTACAAAATTTAAAAAATGTATTTGTACTTGAGAGGATGGATAAAAAGCATTTTATTAACGATTGAAAATTTGAACGATATATATATATAGGGAGAGTGAACAGTAGGAATTGAAAAAAATGTTGAACTTGCATTTTATTTTTCAGTATATTTATTTTTACATAATTTTCACAATACATATTCATTCCAGTTATTCATCCTCCATTGCCCTACATTTAAAAGAGCCCCCACCTTTGAGAAATTTTCCAAAAATAAAACCTGCAAACCGACAGAAACCTCAATAGCAAAAACTTCCACCACCCCAAGTAACCGGACACTTTTCCACGATGTGCCCCAGCTTTCTTTTTAAGGCGCTAGGTATAGGAAGAAGCTCTAAAAAGCCGCGCCTACGGTTGCTAGTGGAGACGAAGAACCGCTGTTTGAAGAGCTACAAGATCTGGGAGGAGTGAAACTGGGGCTATACCGTCGGCAAATTCCAAGTGAGAGTGTGACTCAAGCAGTTCCCGTTTCCAGAGCGATATAAATATCCTCTTCTCTACGGAACTTCAGTATCGTCTGCCATCGCTCTGGTGAGGCTTGAGAATGGCAGTTCTCCGCCATATAAGGACACGGAAGATAACGAATTATACAGGAAGCAGACGAACGCGGAGGCTCTGTTCAGTTCTATTGGAACACTGAGATGGCATTAAAAGTAGTTTGGTTTATTCAGCTCTCAACAGACAGAATATTTTTTTCACAAAAAGATTGCATAGAAAAATATTTTAAAGACATTAATTTTAAAATGCAGAAATAAAAAATTTTGAGCGTCAGAGATCGGATGGAATTTTCAACACATAGCAAATTCCAAACGATTTCCAGAAAGAATAACCATAACGAAATGAATAAGTATAACGTCTGCGTCCGAGTTGAGTAGATGCATCAAAATATTTAATTTTTTTAAAAAGGAAAAAAAAAAAATAAGTTGAGTTGTACCGGATAGAAATTCTATTTGATTTAGAAATTTAAAAAATGCTTCGAATAACAGAACTAAATTAGTATAACACATTAAATATTTGTAATATGCAATTTTTTTAAAAAAAACTATTTGTTTTTCTCAATTAGATAAATTCATATAAAATATAGACAAAAATAAAAATCATTCACCAACAAACATATCTTCTGTATACTTAAAAAAAAATTGTGTGACTCAAAAAATTAAAT
>BMAV01015036.1:188251-209757 GCA_019973955.1 Trichonephila inaurata madagascariensis
TTCAGAATGGGCTCAATTCATGAAGTCACATGATAAAAACAAACACGTGTCTTCCATTTAATTCAAAACAAACATTAAACTAATTGTACTTGTTGTTCTATTTGTAAAACTCAGATAAAATTTTAAATTTCATACTTGGGTAAAGATGTTTAAATGTTAGGGGAAAAAAATTTCTTCTACTCTATGTTTATACTTTTAAATAAAAATGCTTTTTGTATACATATGTACTTTTAAAGAGAAAGTTTCTGCAAAGAGCAAAACTTGGCAACACCGGAGCGCGTGAACTGATTAGCTGGAAACACGAGAGTTTTTATCGTGTGACTATGACGTCGCATGAGTTTTTAAATTGATTGGCTAGAATCACGTGGCTTTCACTATCATGTGATTATGACGTCACATGAATTGAGCCCATTATCCATTGGAAAAATTTATCTAGTTTACGTATTCATTTAAACATTTGATTGGCTAAAGACTTCTGTACTAAATTGTGTGTGTGTGTTTCCCCTAAACTAAGTTTATCGAGAATCAATTAAAACATGATTGGTTCTGAAGCAATAAAAGTCAACTTTATTGGTAAAAATGCCGTTATGGTAAGACAACACCTCTAAGTAATTTCTAGCATCGTTTATTTATTTGCATACAAAACAATTTGTTTGGGAATGAATGGACAACGGATGAACGTGTACCTTTAACAGAAATGACAAAGCTACATTCCGTAATTTGTGACATGATTAAGGATTAATAAAAAGAATGAAACAATTTTTACATATGCAAGAACAATCAAAATCAATTTTAATTATTAGTGTAAACATGAAAATCCAGAATAAAGCACTTAAGATATTATTGGTACGGACTTTTTGTTAACGAAGCTTGAAAGTTTAAAATTCTCAACATTATAATTTTTCCAACATTGGTTGTTCTTATGTTGAGCTACAGAAATAAAAAATATTTTCGACAGTTCTAGGCTTTAGAAGGAATTGAAAATGTGTGTAAGAGACATTTATATTACAAAACAATATTAAATGGAACATGACAATCCCGATCGTGACTACCACCAGAGGCTCGCCCCACCACTTCACACATGCGCAAGCATATAAACAGCTCTTTGCAGTGGCGTAACAGAATATTAGGGCTCCCCTGCAAAGTCAGGTTTTCGCTCCCAGGCGGAATATAACAAATGATAAAAAAATACAATGTAACAAATCAGATTTCGGGCCCCCTAGCATCCTGCCCCCCCCCCCCGGGAAGGGGGGGGTGTACGTTACGCCACTGGCTCTTTGATATCTTAGTTATCATGTTTCACTTGCAACTTGGCTCTTCTCTCCGAAAGTTTGCCGACCCCAGGTCTATCTTAAAATAGTTTGATTTCGGATTAATTTTTTTTAATAATGTAAACTGCATATCCATCTTTTCGTAAGAGGACATACATTAATTCAAGTACCTCACAAAAATATACGTTATTTTTTGGGTACAAAGGCCGTTAATATTTGTTCTTGTAAGCCATCTTATATCACGGCACAATTCTTTTTTCCATCACAGAACAAACACTTCAGCACAAACACAGGGGGGAAAAAAGATGACGGGAAAGAGAGAAGAGAATGCACCTAGATATATTTTGAGTGGGACCACAGCTGTAAAGCTTCAGCAGTCTATCATCTTTCAACAAGGCTCAGCACTCTGACATAAGAGCTATGTGTACAGGAGTTACCAAAGGAGACAATCACTCCGGGGTAAAAAAAAATAAAAGGGTACATCTTTTTTTGGACTAAAGACCAGTGAACTTCTCGAACGGATTGCAATAAGAATGTTGAACTGTCAAACGTTAGGGTCATATTTAAGCTAAAGTATCTTGAGTTGCTGGCGACGAACCTCTTAATATAAACTGCTAGAGTGAGTGTTTATTAATGCCGCACTCTAAAGCAACACAAAAGCTATTGCCGACGGACCTCGTAATTTTGAACCTTGGTGTAACTTCGAGGACGATACCTGAAGCTGGCATTCCCTCCCTCTCCAAATTACTACACCACGCCAACAAGAGAACTTAAAGCCACGACAAAAACCCCACTTACATGGACGAAAATTGCCGGCAAAATACCGGCTCTGATCCTCTCTAGACCCGTTTACACGACAAGCCCGCTTAGGAGCAGGGTAAATGCGGAGAAAAGCGAGTTCGTTTTCAAATTTTCCCATAATGTGTATTGCGATCGAAATTCATTTATTCAAAGATGGCTTCTGTTATCGACTGAACACGTTGGCCCATTGAAGAAATAAGAGCTTTAATTAACATCTGGGGAAATCAAGAATACAACAAAAAATTTTATGGGAACTGCCCGGGATCGGGAAGAGTATAAAAATATTTGAGACGAATTCCAAAAAATTGGATATGCTCGGACAGTTCCACAAATTTGTAGCGAAATAAAAGATTTGAAACGGGACCTTTTCGGTGCTAATTTGATATAAGAGTGCTACGCGCCAAGTTGTGACTTGTGTTCATCAAGATGGGCGATAACATTACAATATGGTTAACTTGATATTTCTATTGTTTTGTGATGTGGTTGCCATGGGGTGACGTTTATTATAGTTAACTTTTTTTTTTAATTTTCTTCTCCTTCGCGGTTGCCATTGTATAGTCACGTGTATCTATCAACCAATCACCAGATTCTCATGTAAACGGGCTGAAAAAAATACCCGCAAAAAGCTGGTTTTTCCCCCCAACCCCAAATCTGCAGGCAATTTGTGGGTTTGCATGTAAGCGGGGCAAAATGTAACGCATCAGCTCCTCTACACGGCGGGTCTTCAGTGGCACTAGAGCTCGAACTCATGACACACCGACCACGAATTCGCGACAATAGCCATTTGGATACTCGACCTTAATATAAATCACGATCAAGAAGACAAAACGCAAGCTAGAAGCCCAAGAAAGCTTAGCTCCACAAGAAATTTAGATCGAAACGTGCCAGTAGGTTTTAACGTTTTGAACTTGTCTCGAGTTTAGTTTGTATAATTTATAGAATAAATCAAATAGATAAAAACAAAACTAGTATTTCTCTCGCAATAAAAATTAAATTTATTTGCTATAGGAAGTTGTATTTCGTTTCCTGTTTTAACAGAATTAAATCAAAGTTTATTACTTTTTTAAAAAAAAATAATTTAACCAAATTTAATACGTAAAGGCGCTGGTTCAAAATGAGTTGATGCATCAACTTTCTGATATCCACTCAACGCTTTAAAGCTCAACGAATTGATCGTTTAGAACCAGCCCTCATCATTCCGGACGTTTTCACAGTGGAAATATTTGAATCCGCAACCTACAGATCAACAAGTTGCTGCGACTAACATAGCATTACAGTTAAACAATGAAATATTTTGAGGATTAGAAAGCGAAAATTCAGATAATGACTATGTTCAGTCAGGTCAAATTCATATCGTTTTTGCGACGCACAAATGGGCTATTGGTATAATGGATTTCAATTCTGAAACAGATTGGCAAAGAAAGAATGGATAGAAGAAATGGAAGGCTATGGCTATGAAAGTATAGTGGGAATGGAAGATGATAACTAATAATGGTTTCTAAATAAATGGTAGAACATAAATAACAGGGAGTAACACCAAAGATGGAACTCCAACAATACGTTTTAACAAACAGTCTAAAATGAAATAGATTTCGTTATTTTGAATATTGATTTTTACTGAAATCGAGTAAAAAAAAAAAGAATTGAGCATGCTGAATCATGCGAAATTTTCATGTAAAGACTTCGATTTTGTTGCATATAAATATCCTTACGTGTTTTTCAAAAAGCCAAAAATTATTTGCAAAGAAAAACGGATAATTGTAAGCAATGGCTTGATGAATTAAACGAAATATTACAAACGCACGTATCGATATAGTACTTAATGTCGATACATTACACCGTCGACCAATTCCACAATATCAAAAGATATCGCCAAATCGAAAAATGCCTACCATCGTTTCTGAGCATGCGCTAAAACAAATTTCCGAGCAAGCTTCTTCCGTAATAGCCCCTCGACAAATTAGAGAAGGTTCAAAAGAATCAAATACAATATTTGTGTGAAAAAAGTACACTTGGAATATATGAAGGATCCAATATCAAACAACCACATAAATTCAATTTAAATACATGTATTTTCAATTTTAGGATTCATAACAATTTTATTTTCATTTGTGAAATCTTTTTTAAGGATTGCGTGATTTATACAAGAATAATAAAATGTTACCCGTTGTAAATGTACCTTTATATATATATATATATATATATATATATATATATAAGTGGACACTACATAAATAATACGAACTAAAATGCAGATTTCCCCATTTATCCAATTATTCAAAAAATGAAGTTTCAATTTTTTATCCAAATTTTCTGTTTGCTAAAAAAAAACTAGTGAAATAAGAAATAGAGGACCCAATATCCACTTTTAGTGTTGTTTACACTGAATTTGAAAAATTAGGAATCAAAATAAAAAATATTCAGTTAATTGGTTCGCCCATTTAAATGATATCCATTCAACAGGTTTTTTGTTTTTTTTTCCCCATTCACACACACACACATGAGCATTCAAAATAACTGCCAAGAATTTATAAATTCATTTTATATTCTCTCAAATATTTTTTTTTCTTCAATTCAATACATATGTGGAGTGCTGATCCGGAAGGTTGCGTGTTCAAATCATGTTCGGGTCACCAATTGTGGAGTATTGATCCACAAGCTTTGCGAGACTAAACCGAGCTGGCTAAGCAATTTTATTTGCAGTTTATTAACATATATATAATACTATATTAATAAAAATAGTCGCATCTATTTACAAATTATATATAGAATGCAAATTGATTTTTTATACAAAGTTAGTATAATGTATGTGTGGCTACATTTACCACTATTTCATACACTAATAGAAAATAGGAAAACTCCAAGACGAATTGAATTAATAATTCTAATATTTATCTACATATGTAGTTAGTGAAAAAGAACACTTGATGGTTTCGAAACGCATTGTAGTCAAACATCCACACACAAAAAAAGTATTTCACATTGGCAAATCGAGGTTTGCCTATCGTTTTCCGGGTGAAAGGAAAAGGAAGAAAAAAAGACACCCAAGAGCCAACAAATCCCCACCTTATTGTTTACTCTCTGTCAAACGCATGACATCAACCCATCCCAATGCAACACTGAATCAACACAAACGACAAAATACGCTATTTCGCCATGCATGTCCCCACCCACCACTCTGACCTTTTATCAAATGAACGTGCCTCACACAGAGCCTTGCGCATGACCTTTACACACCCTTTGCGTACGTAACTCGGAAGGTATACGCACGGGGAGACGTGAATAAGAAATTAATCTAATGAAAGGGTTAACGTGTGGATGTAAATATCCACGGCCACTGCATTAACACAGCGTAAGTGAATGAATAGGACTTTTTTTTATATATAAAAGGAATTCCACATATGCGTATTTTTAATTATAGGTTTTTCATTCTATGTTTGAAATTAATTCGATGTTTTTCCTTCCATTCAAAGAAATATAATTACAACATACATATTTTTATCTTTAGAAATGTTTTATGGATTGTATATTTGAGAACAAAAAGTTAAGTATTTCATAACATGAAAGAAATAAGAGGAAAGAAAATACTCTATATTTTAATTATATAGTTACAAGTGGATCTCCCCCACCCCATCCAAAAAAGTTAGCACATTTTATAAGTGTGTGTATTATTTCCGGCTTTTACATAATCAACGAAATAAATTTTGTAGCATGTTTCTAAAAAGTTTAATTATATTTAACATTACAAAACGAGAAAGGGAAGCCTTTTACTTACAGATTATGCTCCCATGATTGAAAACTATCTCTTAACAATTTAGCATTAAGGAATTTGACGATTATTTAACAATATTAGTTCATCTACTTATTTCCCTACTTTTAGTTAAATAATCATTTTTAATACAATAATCTGGCAATAAAAAAGATGCTTTACATTATTATTGCTAGATTTCATCTAACTTAATGGACCAAATTCATGACAGTCACAAGATAAAGGCAAACACGTGTTCTATATTGAATTCAAAACTGACAAACTAACTTGTACTTTATATTCTATTCGTAAAAAAAACTTAGATAAAATTTCAAATTTCATATAATTGAGTAAAGATGTTCAATGGTTATAAAAAGAAATTTAAAAAAAAACAACTTTTGTTGAAGTTTAAGAAAAAATCTTGCTTTATATGCGTATTTTTTAAATAAAGTGACAAATATTACTTCACGTGGCTGCCGTTATCATGTGAGTAATGGCATATGAATTTAGTCCATTCACGATATAAAAGAAAAATAAATTTTCAAATAAATTTAAATCATCGATTATAAAGAGAGTGGTACTTAATTTACACAGTGCCGTAAACAGATCTTTCTCATGGGGGGGGGGAGTACACCAAAAAGCACACGCAGACGAAAGCGCCGAAGGCTAACCTCTATGGGAACAAAAATTTGTTGGTTTGGTGGAAGTTTGAACCCCCAACTACCACCCTTGTGTACGCCACTGAGTTAAGTGCCTGAGATAGTCAAGTTTGTAAAATAATTTTTTGAGGAGCATACAGCATCCGAGACCTTTTTTCTTCGTTCAAGAAAAGCGAATATATATATATATATATATATATAAAAATACATATATATATATATATATATATAAGATCAACATGAAGACCAGGACACATTTTAAAATAAATTTTGTTACAATGCAAATTAATCTTTATTATCAAATATACTGAGAAATCAAAAATCCTAATATTCGAAACTGGATTACATTTCACTTATGTAACGCATTTTGTGAATCTTCAACTCCAAAAGATTTATAGCCTCGGAACATTTAAACACATTTAAAATAAGCCCTTTCTTCCTCCAAAAAGAAAAGAAAAAGGGAGTTGGGGAGAAAATACGCTTTTACAACCCATCATGTATGACAAGTTCTCTAAAACAAAACTAACCTCAACCAGACTACGAAAAAAAAAAAATCCTCCTCAGAGTAACGGAATAAGCAATCATGCCACTCACTGACTAATAGCTCCACCTATATATAGCCCTAGTCATTTCGAAAGTAACACAGACCCATAGACTGTGTATAACTTTCTTTACATTTATTTTTTCAAAAAAATAACACACCTCGTATCCCCCACTCACCGCACCATCCATAAATGGATTCAACCAGACAACGATGAGCCACGTGACACCCACGATGCATGACGTCGCAGTGACGCAATAGCGACGTCTTTTCGGTATCCGTAAAGCACGTGGTCAGAAAGGGAAATGAGTAATGATAATGAGTAGTTGGCTGATGTGACCTTTCATTCAAGAGACGTTCGGACATCTCAATGACTTGTCCCCGATACAGAGATGGGTTTGCTGATACCAACTGGTGAAATAGGTCTGTGAGATTAGCACTGGTGGTTATTTAAATAGCTGCAACGTGCTAAATTAGTATACTATTGGTAATCATGAATGAATAATTCTTCAGGAAGTATGGAGTTATCTTTCACGACGGGAAAAAGTATCAGAGATATGTCATTAAAATCGAATGTAACCAATCGACATGAGTAACTTATATATCAAGGGTGGGCTATTTTTTTTTTACTCTTGAGGGCCACATTGTTTAAGAGGAAGACCGCACCTTTTTGAAAAAGAGTACAGTCATTAGTTAAAGCACCTCAAAAAACGTATAAATTGTACCATATGATATAAAAATTAATAAATATACGCTTAAAAAAAATAATGGTAGTTTTGTTACATTTATTTAGTGAACAAGTTACATACACATTGCAAGCACATTTAATTTTTGAATCTGTTTAAGGTATCCGACTACGTTCGGAACCATGATTTAAAAAAGCGCATAAATGGATAATTTTCATGCTATTTAGTGTCAGATTAGAATACATGTATACAATTGTTTTAAAGACATTTTGACAAAAAAAAATTATTTGAATACAATATTTCGGCAAAAAATTAACTTAGAGAACAACCTTTTTTCAAAATCTCCTTTTGTGAAAAATGCTTCAATTATACTAATATTTTGCCTGTATATAGCTCAGACCTCTGTACAGAGGCTCAACTATGATTTTTGAAAAATTCACATTATTTTCAGAGTTACAACCCATTGAAATATATAATTATCGGCGTCTATTTCTTAAAATTTCTCCCGTCTGTTGTCGTAAAACATGGATAAATCCACTTCTAAGATATATATTTCAAAAATTCTAGTTGAGCCTCTGTACAGAGGTCTTTATACAGGCAAAATATTATTATAATAGAAGCATTTTTCACAAAAAGAATATTTTGAAAATGGGTCATTCTATGTTCATTTAGGAGTAGTTATTTAGGAGCAGTCTCAGGGGAGCAGTTTCGCAAAGTATTTCAGTTATTAATATAAAGATGAAAAATAGTTTTGTAGACTTTGTTCATAATAGACAATATATTAGGCTATGCGGAGTTTCTTTGTGTAATTGTTTTGGAAAACTCGCTGATCTTGAATGACAAAGAATATGTAAAATTTAAAATCTGAAGAATAAATGATAAAACTTATCTTTTTATCGTTATCTGATGAAATAGAATATATCAAAAACAATACTATAACAATAGATTTCAAACAACTGTTCATGAGTCATTAAAGAAAGTTAGTTACAACAAATGACTAAGAATTTATTTTTAACGTTGCAATTTTATCAGATTTAAATAATTACAATACAACTTTGAATAACTAGTTTTTTAAAACTATAATAACTCCTTTTTATAGTTAATCGAACGAAGTTGCAACTTAATCTTTTAGTCGCCAATTCTGGAAATGGGATCTGAAATTAGTCGCCAGATGCAGGATGGGATCTGAAAACGGGAAATCGTTAATCCTGATGATCCTGTCAGGACAATGGAACAAAATTTTTAAATTGTGTTGTCATCGGGGGTCTGGATAAGCGAGCAAAATTTCGAATTAATTTGATCTTTTAAAGTGGATAAAAATTGAGTTCAAAGAATCCGTTACATACATGTGAAGCTTAAATATAAAAGGGTGTTAAAAATCAACTTATCTAGGACTTGAGATTCCGAACGTTAAAAAAAATAATTAAATGATTTAATTCACAAAAGATGGAATATAATTATGAAGAAAAATAAAACCAATTTGGTTTAAAAATAGCTTTTTACACGATCTACATTAAGTGCTACATTTAATTGACTATAAATAGATGTCACAAAAGCTATTTTCATCTTCTCTCCATAAAAATTTAAGCTATTTCGTTCATAGCATCTACAACGTATTTACAGACGCAAAAAGGAGATTTTTGTTGGCACTTTAAGTTCATACACAAGAAACCAAAAAACGCGAAATTTCTTCCAAGATCTTTTCATTCGACCGACACAAAAGCGTTCAAGACTGGTTTATGCGGTCTCATTTTGATGTCAAAAGTGCATTATGTTTGACTGAAAAATATTCAAGTGATCCAATTCTTTCTATAAGACCATTATTTATAAGATAATAATTCTCTGCAAGTGCTCAAGAAAAATTAATTTCCCACCAAAGATTGCTCGTGTCATATATATGAAAGTGTGATATGCATTAATGAGAGTGCCGTGAGCGTTATAAAGAATTTGAAATCAGTCTAAAGAAAAAATAGGTTGTAATTTTATTCACATTACCTTTTCCCAATGGAGATTATTTACGTGAAACAAAAAAATAACTCCTGTAGTAACAAATGACGTTAAGTAACTAAGTAAAAAGAAACATGTCAGATGAGACGACATAAGGGCGATAAGAGGTGATACGGTTTATCAAAAAAACAGGTGTCTACATAGTAAAGCAAGTACATGTACATACGTGTTAATAAATTAAATTGGATACGATCATTAATTAGAAAGAATTAGTTTATGACACCAAAGAATTGCATCCTTTGGACCACCTTAAACACGTTTCTGATACTTAGCTCTTCATTATAAGTTATGTAAAGAACAATCGTCAAAAAGAATTAAGGGGCCTTTAATTCTTGCGGAATACAAAGGTTTCAGCTTTATGAATAACACGATCCCGAGTTATAATTCAAATACAAAACGCTTGATCACTATAATGCATTTCCGATTATTTACATAAAATATTTTACTATATTCCAAGACTAGATTTAAATGCTTATTGGGAGGGGGGATTGATATTCGCTTAATACAGTCCCTAATTTCCCATCAGACGATAAGTTAGTTCAGACAGTAGTTGACGATTTGTGCAATGAATTAAATTTAGCATCAAATTTAATTTCAAGATATCTACGTAAACAAGTAATACAAAAAAAAGAAATTTTTTTAATCAATTCCTACTTTGTTAGAAAAACTAACTGACGCCATCTGTTGCGGATAAATCTAACTTCGTCAGAAATAACGCAGAATAAATTTAAAATAAAAAATAAAATTTAATTAATGAATTGATATTTGAAAAAAACTGTATTAACATCAAGTGTCATCCACTACAATGTATTTAAAAAAAAATGTATTTTTTTAAAAAAAATGCATTTAAACTTGAATGAATGAATAAGAAGTATTTTATTAACGATTGAAAATTTGTGTGAACAAGATATATATATATATAGGGAGAGAGTGAACTAATAGCAAGAATTGAAAAATAACCTCGAACGTGAATTCGTAAATAGAAGGTCGCTCAGTTGTAGAATTGATTGTTTATTCAAGTCGCACTTCTAGACACACGTGGGCAACACGACGGACCTCGTAATTTCGAACCAGTGACGAAGATGACACCTGAGGTGACATCCCGTTCTCGGGACCTTGAGCCTTGATAAATTGAAGTAACCAGGATTCAAATCTTCGATTAAACAAAAACACAGGTCACGAGTTTGCGATTATGACCTCACGAAATCACCAGGTGTAGAAAAAATGATATCTTGTCCAGGTTTTACAATTAAAAATATTTCTAATCAACTCACATTTTATTACAGCTTTAGATACTTATATCAATACTTTTTTTTAATTTATAAGAATATTATTTTGAATATTATCCTTTAACAATTGTTCTAATTTATCAAATTAATTTCAATGACCGTAAAATCCGGCGTATACTTTTTAGGTATGTTCACCGTATAACACGCACCCCGTTTTTTGCGAAGAAATCTGAAATGATAGAATACAATGTTCTTATGTTTTGAAGTCATTTATTCGAAATATTATTCCAGACTTTTGAAATAATAGTATATTTCTAAAACTCTTAGTTTATACGGTATGTCATTTCTTTTATATAAACCATATTTTTATATGTGTAGAAATAATTTTTTTTTATGCTCATCTCTTTTGCTTTTTTTAAACTATCGTTTTTATACTCTGAGTATAACGTGCACCCTAATATTTCGATCTCATTTTTGGTGTTCAAAGTGCGCGTTATATATTATACGGCAGTGCTCCTCAACCTTTTTGTCGCTGCGGACCGGTCAACGTTTGATAATTTTACCGCGGCCCGTTGAGGGTGGAACACGTTGATTGTTTATATTTTAGATTGTTTTCATTTAACAATTTTAACTAAGTTACGTTTAAATATGCCTTCAGAATAAAAGATAGTTACACCAAAAATGAATAAAAATGATTTAAAGTGGAAAATTGCTCAAATCCGAGAGAAATGCACCACTTTAAATAAAATGGCAATAGCTTAATGTTCTTTAGGCGGCCCGGCACCATTTGATCCCCGGACCGGGGGTTGTGGAACATTGTTATACGGTATTCATTTTTTAAGTAAAAAAAAGTTGAAGTTGAAACAATCCCTAATTTCATAAACTGAAGGTTACATACAGATCTGCAACGATATTTTTCACAATCTGCATCCTTCATTTTGAAGGATGCACATTATCAATCTAACTGCTTCCTGAACAATCCATCGTGCGAATTTATGGCATTGTTTCCTGGAATTTTCTCCTTTATGTATGGAGCTCAACTTTTCTTGGGAAAAGTATTTTAGGAGAAACATGGCTTCCGAAAGATCATTTGCGGACTGTCACGAACAACAAGTTAAGCTAGTGTTGCAATAAGTAGGTAAATATTTGAAGTAAATTCTATCAAGTGTAGACGCTGACATCAGCTAACCAAAAAGGACCTTTTACCTTTGGAACAGTTTGGTCTTTTTCTGTAACCAAGTAACACTTCGCCTCGCAATGCAAAAGACATTATCACCTCATTTATATCAGTAGAATAAAAAATTTCGAGACTAATATTGCAGTATGCTAACACCAAATCTAAATCGTTGAAGAAAAAAAATCAAATATCATTTAAATATGCAAATAAATATAGCTGAAAGCGATACACTTTGAAAATATTGATGACTCAAATGTGCTCTAGTTTCAACCTCAGTGCGCGTGTTGAAAACACGAAAAATTAACAAGCATCAACAATATTCCCAGAAATTTATTACAAACGGTGAAATAAAAGTAAAAAAAGGTATATTTTATTACAGTTTTAAAGTATTTAAATTTTAATAAACATCTTCATTTTTCATAATTATTACTATTATTATTATTTATTACACAGAGTAAATTTTCTTCCCGGCTGTGTTTTTTTTTAATAGAAAAATTAAAAATCAGAAAAATGTAATGAAACCATTCTTCAAAAATAAATTAAAACAGTCTGCATTCAAATATATATATATGTATATTGCAGCCTATTTATGGCTTAAAAGTACAACACCATGAAGGAGAGACGATACACATGTCATATTAGCACGAAAGAAAGATGCTGTGAGATGCAAATATAACTAGCATTTAAGCGCAATCGCGCGAACGACGAAGGAAAGAGAAACAGCATTTTCAACTCTGTATAAAAGGGAAGCTACGCAGCGGGTTCCTCATTCGGAAATCACATTGAATATGGGTTGTTAGAGAGAAGATCGTGTTATGCCTCATACTTGAAGGAGAAACGGCTCCCAACATGTGTCATAATTCGATATCGGCAGGATCATGGTCTATTCAGAGTGAGGTTTATCGTTTGTGGTATTACTACTCGCATAGTTCGGAATTTGACGACTGCCATACGAATATGGAATCGATGGTTGTACTGAATACCATGAAAAATCTAAACGGACTCCAAACACTAATGCCCGAGAGGACAAATACATTGTCACGTCAAACTAGCAAGATTATACAGCCACATCGCGCGCATTGAGTCAGGAAGTGGGCTTGTTTGCAGCACGACAAATACCAGCACGCTCAGTGTGACGACGTCTACAGCAGGTAGAAGCGACAATAGCTCCTGTAACCAAGCCTCCTTGCCACATTCTACCCACCAATCAGGAGACTCTCATAAAGGCCCTACAACATCAGGCCACATTCAACTACCCAGATATGGGTTGGAGGAAAGCTTCGCGTTCCATTGCCCAGTGACGTCCAGCGTCCAACCTGGTGTGACAGTGTGGGCATCCATTAAGTACATAGCACAAACACTTCTTGTTCGCGTCGTCGGATATCTGAACAGCCAGCATTACATTTCTGAGTTCTCAAGACCGGTGGCTGTAGTTTTGAGGCTTCGGAAACTCATATTTCTATAAGATAACGGAAGACCTTATATTGTCTGTCGAGTCCTGACCTGCCTCGACACAGAGTGTTCAATTGCTGCCCTGGCCAGCCCATTTCCGGACCTTTCATCCACTGAAAATATTTGGTTATGGAGATCTGGTCACCGCTCTCCAGCCACTACGATTTAAGAAGTTCGTATGTGTCATCTAAGCTCAGTTCGACTTGATGCCAAACCGGTCAAGCCTATAAATTTCATACGTTTTCTTCCAACTATACTGTATATGTGCAATAAATAAAGTTATATTATTGGCATACCTTCCTGCTTTTGTAATTTTAATTGCCATCAGCGTATAATACCAGCTATTAAGAATTGTGAATAATACAGATTTAGTTTAAGTTGCACTAGAGTTCTGTAAAGGATGTAGTTTTGTGAAAACACAATCAAATAATGAAGACGCCCGAAATTTCCAAACCAAGCCATTTAAACAATTAGAAAGGCCATCAAATTTAAAACGTATAGAAATTCTCATTACTCCATTTATAAATGCTACGAATCAAAAGCCTGAAAACAGCGAAGTGTTAACATAATTTGGATATTTTAAATCTTTGGGATATTTTAAATATTAAGTTCTTATTTATTCCGTTTCTTTAGTTTATAACTGAATGGTATTGAATATTCATACATACTCTAACTCTAAAAATAATTTAAGAATATCTACAATAATTCATATCTTTGACCTTCTAATCAATTACCTATCTATAGCGATATCAAATATGAGATGATAGCGAAAGAAAAGTAAAAAGAAATCATTTCATCTTCAGAAAATTTTGTTTTCTTTATCAGGATAAACCCGTATACGGGCAAAATTTTTTTTAATTCCCGTGCCATTCTCCATAAAATGATTTGATAACGTTGCACGTGAGCTATTCGGCGCACACGATTACTTCACAAACTAAAAGTAAAATAGAAACTTCATTGACAGATAATATACTGCACACAATCTCCGAGAGAGAAATCCTTATTTCAAACAATCTTAAGATTCTATCATACACAAAACAGAAGTTTAAGTGAAACATTATGTTTTTCATCAAAATATGAAATTTTAAACAGTGATATATAAAATCGAATTGTATATATATAAAAAAAAAAAATGACACCCAAAATTAAACCGAATCGCAGCTTTTTTTTTTATTTCACGAAACTTAAAACCAGTTAATATACGTAGAATGGATTCTCGGAGTACCCGTTTCCGTGTTAAAACTTCCACCTCCTATCTTGGGTTTTATGAGTTGACATTGCTTTAGCTTCACCTTAGCCCAGGTGGCCGCAGTAGCCGAGTGGTATAGGTATCGGACCGTCGCTTACCTTGTCACGAGTTCGAGCCCAATACCACTAAAGACCCGCCGTGTAGGGCAGCGATGCACGTTAAATCTGTCGACAGCTGAAACGTCCTCCCGTTGGTGTGGTAGTTAGGAGAGGGGGGTGCCAGCTCAGGTGTCGTCCACGTCACTTGACCATGGTTCAAAATTACGTGGTCCGTCGCCAAAAGCCCTGGTGTAGCTGAACAGTGCGACGTTAATAATCAATCAATCACCTTAGCCCAGCACTGTGTTAAAATATTAAAGATTAAAAACCAGTTAAACGTTTTCCTTTGCAGAAAACCTGTATTTGTGTTTCAATATTTCTCCCTCACCCCCCTCCCTTTACTTCAAAGATCGATAATACGTAAATAATCACATGGTACTAGCGGACCCTATGCATAAATCCAGTAAGGCGTACAATATAGAACATATGCATGTTGAGCAATATATTTTAAATATGATTTGGCTAAAAAAAGAACACTATTAGAACGCGGAAAATTTTAAGAAACTAAATTTTACAAACAAGCAAATCGCGAACAAAGATCACGAAAAGAGAACAGCTGACTAAAAATTCTAATAAAAGTTTCCCAAAATAGATGCTAGTGAAGCTGTAGTTCGGCATTTATTTCAGCAAAATTGGCAGACGAAAGGTGAGAAGAGAGGGGTGGAGAATTCG
Organism: Trichonephila inaurata madagascariensis; assembly: GCA_019973955.1. Classification (NCBI taxonomy): domain Eukaryota; kingdom Metazoa; phylum Arthropoda; class Arachnida; order Araneae; family Nephilidae; genus Trichonephila; species Trichonephila inaurata. The sequence continues at coordinate 203,842 of BMAV01015036.1, forward strand.
CTGGAACTCGTCTTGGCCAGAAAATTCTTTCTCAAAACTTTGATAAACTTCATGATTTATTTTTTCTCTCACGTCTAAACTAATTTCGGGCTTTTATTTAACTAAGAACTCACAAAATAGTTAAACATCACTGAAGAATGAGACAAGAATTGTTTTCTTCGTTTTAATATATTTTGAACATTTTATAATAAAGTAAATTTAAATATTTCTACAAAAAGGTGAACCATAAGTCTTGTGTATGTGTGTGTCCTGATTATAAAAATTCATTACTAAATAACGATTTAAAATATCTACGTAAATTTGGTATAATTGGATAGCTCAGTTTTAAATAGTTTCTTTGTGCAGTATATGGCACGAATGCTCCTTTAAAAATGGCCCGGGGAAACATTTGTAAAAAAACTTTTTTTTTTTGCAGAAATGGCGCCCAATGTGTACTTTGGTTTCACAAAACGAAATCGCCCATTAATGTTCAATGTGAATTACGGCGTTGTTATAAACTTCAAATAACGCAAAAATGTTTGGTAAGAATTCATCATGAAAAGCCTAAGTTACATGCTTATATAGAACACAAGACTAGTTAAAGAACACTTAGCGGGAACTTGAGTGAGTGAATATTAATGTCGCACAATTCAGTTACTCAAGGGCTTTTGGCGACGGACGGATCCAGCAATTTTGAACCAGTGATGACGACGAGACCTGTGAGCTGGCATCCCCTCTTTTAACTTCCACACCAACAGGAGGACGTTTAAGTCTCGACAGATTTAACGTGCATCCCGCTCCCCCCTAGACGGCGGGTCTTTAGCTGTGAGTGAGTGAATATTAATGTCGCACTGTTCAGCTACACGAGGGCTTTTGGTGACGGACCACGTAATTTTGAGCCATGGTCAAGTGACGAGGACGACTCCTGAGCTGGCACCCTCTCTTCTAACTACCACACCACACCAACGGGAGGACGTTTGAGCTCTCGACAGATTTAACGTGCATCGATCCCCTACACGGCGGGTCTTTAGTGGTACTGGGCTCGAACTGTGGGTCTTCAGCGGTTCTAGGCAGGAACTCATGACACGCCGGCCGCGAGTTCGTTACCTTGACCACTAGGCTACAGCGGCCTCTAGCGGAAACTGGAATATTAATTTCACATTATCCGAGCTACCGAAGAGGGCACACGTGGTTATTTACCGAGATAAATGATCTTACAAAAAGAAGTCATAATAGTACTTAAAATATATCCAAACAAACATATCTAATTACAATAGTTGAAGCACTATACATATTTAAAACCACGGCAAGACTTTAGGTTCAACCTTCATATCGTTTTTGCTACCAAATTTTTTTACTTTCATATTTTGTTTGGTAAACTTTATTAATTTATTGGGTTGAAAATTGTCCTAAATTGAGTGTTGGTTTTATTAGCACAAGGACCCTATTTAAATACGCCACGCCAAATTAATTAATTATTTACCAAGTTTGAAGTAAAATTTGAAGGAAAATAGAAAATAATAAAAAACTGCTAAAACATCCAGGGGCGCGTCAATTGCATTTACCCCAAAACAGTAAACTCTCAAAAACAAGATGAGGTATATATTTCTGATCCCGAAAATGCTACATTATACGGTTCATTAGAGGATTGATGAAGGATTTTCCATGTATCTTTTTGGCAAACGACATCAAAAAGTAATTAGGGTGCTTGAATTTTTATCAAATATTGGACATCTTCCAAAAAACCATGGAATTTTTCCCTTTATCGCACGTTAAATCAAATTAATCGTATCGGAAAGATATTCAAGGTCGCCATTAAACACGGTGCTAGCACTTTAAAGAGATACGTGGAAATTTTGGGATTTCTTAATTCAGCCTAACTCAAGTAAAAATATATCCAGTAAGCTGACTTAAAAAAAAAAATTGAATAGAAAATTAATGAAAACAACTTTTGTGGTAAATGCAAACTAGTATTCATGAAATCAAGTCAGAAAAAATGCCATTAATGCAAATACGCATCATTTTGTAATATAGGATAAGGAAAATTTGAGTAATTCTCTTTCTAGAAAAAATAAAAACTGTTTTTAATAATTTATTTTTCAAAATAATTATTTATTAATTACAAATCGTAGTTATTTCTAAAAAGAAAACTTCTAGATGAATCAATCATTGTTGAGAAATCCCCTACCCATAAATCTATAATGAATAGTATTTACATCATGCAATTAAAAGCTCTTCGTGTATGTGTGGATAATATTTGAATCATGCATTCAAAATATTATCAGAAATTTCAAAATCCAAAAGACGTACGAATCATTTAACTGTAGAACGATTATCATTTTTTTTAAATATGTAAATTAGAAATTTCCACTGCGTTTTCTCAACAAAACAATTTGTTTTTAAATAGAATGCAAGTAAGCAATAAAAACACACCATCTTGCGGTCACAATGAAAATATTCAAGCAAATTTTAATTTGGTGATCGCTACAATTATACGAGATTCCTTTTTAGTGCAATATCAATTTATCCTCTAATCTTAATTTCGATACATATATATATTCATTTATCTTTACTAAAACTTTAATTTACAAATACTTGTTTAATTTAGCAAAATAATGTGTCGACAGAAATATTTTTTCCTCCAGTGAATTTACCATGGTTTCACATAGAAACATTTTACGATGTTGCCATTCTAAAAGAAATTTTGAAGTTCATACTAGATACATATTAACAGCCGATTATGGAATAAAATAAAATTACGGAAAACAATATCTTCGCAACAATTGTTTACTTATATTACAGAAATATTTCCGAGAAAATTTTCATGTTTATTTTACTCATTTGAAAAACAGTAAATAAAGACAGGAATCTTATTTCATGCTGTATCACAGATCATCGCCCCCCCCCCTTCCTTTAAGAAAAAGAATTTCAACAATAACAGAGTCAACGACTTTTTTTAATTAAGAGGATCATTCCCGTAAAAAAGGCCCTTTAGGGCTATCATTCAATAAAGTAATAAACGAACCCGCTAATCAAATACGGTTCATCTATGACCTTGCGATACCAATTTACCGATAGGGTCAATATTCCATCAAAGACGCAATCCTACGCACAAAGAATACCTTTCGATTAATAAAAAAAAATGGAGATAGGAAACGGAGTAGAGGGGGGGGGGAAATGTTATCAAAATCCTGAGTTCTTTTTGAACCTGATGAGTCAAGCGTCTGAAAAAGTAATAAAAAACGATAAAATGAAAAAATAAATAAAATAAAATAAAGCAAATGAAATGAAACGATAGGGAAAATACGGAGTTGAAAGGAAATAACCGATTAAATATTGCATCTGCAAGATAAGGCCAAGTCCAAAGTCGTTTGTGCCATCCGCGCTGCAGAATTCTGTCACTCAAGAAGAAACCATGACTCGGAATAGCAGCAACAACTCAGCCATGCGGATGTGCTGTGTTGTAGGTGGCGAACGGTTCTCCGATGGCAATGCAATACCGGAAACAAAACCTAAGGTAAGTTCTTTTTTTTCAAAAAATAAATAAATAATCTATACTAACAAATTGAAGTCAATATTGCGGTCATCGAATTTCCCAGCACGTATTCGTCGCTCATTATTATTCCATGAGGTAACTCCATGATTAACTAGTTTTTTTGCTTCATTGACTTACGATTGCTGTCAAAATTAAGACACCCGATTTTCATCAGATAACTCTGTTCATAGCATTAAGATTGAATAGCTTCAAGTCTTGTTTACATTTCAGAGCACAATTGTGATGGTAAGGGGATATCAAACGGTTCATTAATAGGCTAACTGGCAATGTGTGCTTTGACGTCAAAGAGGCTTGACAAATCAACTTAACTTCAGTGGCGACTACTATGATTGATAGTTTTAGAAGTTTTAACAGTGGTCAGTCAGTATTTCCTCTTGAAGTCAATGAAATTAGAATTTTAAACAGGATTTAAAAAAAAAATGCATGGGAAAATAAATCGAAAAGCGATTATTGAAATATCTAAAATATGGAAACCATAGTTTTTACAAAATTTACTGATTGAATGAAAACAGCGTGTATATGGATTATGAAAATCCATTAAAAATATGGCTATATTCCACGTTCTCATATGTAAAAGCCCTTATTAGAGAGAAGTGTTGATCGAAAGCATTTTGAAAACTTTGACTAAAAAATAAATACTTTTCAATGTAACTATCACTTATTTCCTTTCATAAATGCTATTAATTGAAATCACTCTTGCACTATGAATCTTATTATTCTGCATTAAAGTGACCACCTAAATAATATATCCAACTGTAAATGTACTCTAAATATTTAATCTCTCTCTCTCATCTAATTTGTTCGAAACTGTGGAATTAGTTTCTTACACCATTCATTCCAGTATAAAGTAATTACTTTGATATTTTATTTAAAATATTCATAAAATTTTTTTTTGCGAATGCATAAAAAATTAACGCTTAAAACGTTAAATAAAACATTGAAAAATAATGAATAAAACTAAAAAGTCTGGAAAAACAAAAATCGACGATTTTATAATAATGTTTCGATATCTTATAGAATTATAACTCAGAGATACTGGTTATTCCGATTCACGCTCTCAGTGAATCGGACATCAGCTTTCGTTTTTTCTAACGGCAATTACATATCTTTTAATATCTATGTTCACAGTTGCAACGATTTAAAAAGAATTCAAAAAAAATTTCAAAGCGACAACAAAGTAAAGATGGCTTTGTAAACATCAAATCTAATAAAACATCTAGGTGTGTGTGTGTGATCAACACTACTGCTCATATTTAGTTTGCTCTATAAATATCCGTTTCTGGAAAAGAATACGATAACGATTTCGTTGAAATGAGTAGAAATGTTTCAAAATGTTTCCCAGGTGTGTCCTTATTTATGTTTTTCGAAATGCATTATTTAGTTTCAAAAATGTGCTAGAAGGAACTATCTTACAAAATTATTATCCACGGTTAAAATACGAATGTGAATAACAATGGAGCATTTGCCATCAAAGAATGGTAAAATAAAATTTCGACAATATTCACTACACATCTCTATTTTTATAATTTACAAAAAAACCAACCGCAAACAACTAGCATTATTTTACCATAAGAGAGAGAGTTGCTATTAAATTTCATACTGTAGAAAATAATTTTTAAAAACTTTTCTACCTAAAGGCAAAATAATTAACAATTGGTATTATACTACATTTGCCTCATACATAAAACTACGAGACTGTGATAGAGCCGATACACACATGGGGAAGTCTTCTTTCAGTAATTAAACTATTTTATATTTTAAAATGAATGTCAATAAATAAAAAATTTTGGATCACCACCTCTTAACACCCTTAAAAAAAATGCGTACACCTTACTGCCGTGACATATAGATAAATATATATATATAGCTCGTTGATGAAAAGATGTAAAGTTATGCAAAAAAAAAATCATAAAATTTCGGTTGGTTCTTTCGAATTAATGTCCTATATGGAGGATACCGAAGAGATCTAGTAATTTGGTTGGGTAATGAGGACAACAGCAGAGGTGATGCTTAATTTCACCCCATGCTACAGGAGGATTTAGGCTCAGAGTTAGATTTAACAACGAGTAGAAACTTCTCGTGGACATTGCCTTAATCCTGATTTGAACATCAGCTGAAACAAAGTTAACGAAATTAACCAATGGTGCACAGCAGCGGTTTTTAAACTGCGATCGCCACAGACCCCTTTTATGTATCAGCCTGACGTCGCGAACCCCCCCCCCTACGATTTTGAGGTACCTCTTCCCAACTGCCAACATGACTGAGTGATTTAAAGGTCTCTTAATAATCCTACAAGACTACCTCTTCTACTATAAAAATTTTTTAACACTTCTGCCCCCCCCCCCTTAAAAAACAGTGAAGTGTAGTTGCAAACAACAAAA
>BMAV01015036.1:209767-240484 GCA_019973955.1 Trichonephila inaurata madagascariensis
CCCCCCCCCCCTTAAAAAACAGTGAAGTGTAGTTGCAAACAACAAAAACTGAATTAATATTCTTGATTGAAATACATGTTTCAGTAGTCTTTTCATTGGAGCAATTGAGGTCTAGTATAGGATAGCACATCTTTCAAATTTGGCACGAGGCCTTTCAGAGTCTGTGAGGAGGGAAATCTAAACACATTCGTGGAACATCATCATTAACTTTGCGGATGGGAGAACTACTGCTCTATAAAGCAACCCATTACTAAAATTTGGGGATAAGATATTTTACACGAGTTATTGAAACGCTTAAACGCCAATTTGTCTTCTATTAAATACCATTTAAATATTACATTATAGAGAATGATACATTAATTATCGATTATAAAATAATAGAATGTAGAATCAACATGATTAGAACGCCCTTCAATTAAATTAAAAGAACAAATAAGCGCAACTTCATTTCATATACAAATTTCATATAGAGAACTAATACTATACTATACTTCAATATTCAACTTACACTATATTTCAGAGAACGTATTATGTAATTAAGAAATATATACCGGAAATTAAATTAAATAGTAATTGAAGTTTTGTAGGTTAAAATAAAGTAGAATATTCTTGCTTTTAAAATTTCTATTCACATCTATACTTAAACACTCCACAAATGGACGCCAAACAAAGCTACATAAACAATTGAATAGCTCGTTCCCTTTAAACTCAAATTCTGTTTACAAGCGAACAATGTTTTTGAAATTGCGAATCACCTAGTTTTACCACATTTATCAACAGGTGAAGAAACTTGTATCGCCTTCCTCGGCACCAACTCTTCAACAGCTGTGAAATTCGTGAATGTCAGTCCATTCATAACACGTTCAAATCTTAAGGGCTTAAAATCTTTGGACGTAAATACCCCCCAAACAATTTGTTAGGATCTTACGTCAATGTTTCGAATTGTTTGAAGAATTAATTGTGTTTCTCGCATTTAGGTCGAGAATTTTAGAAGCAGACAGGCGGGTTGTGCGAAGACAAAACATCAAAAAATTAGAATAAGGTCCAAAAGTTGGGGAATAACAAAAAGGTTCACAGCTTTCTTACATAAATGGATAATTTAGGGCACATGTGATATAGAGGCAAATATAAATGGGTTGTTTAATAATAATTATTAAAATGAAAAATAAAACAGATGGGGAAGAATTCATTTCTTGTGCTATAACCTCAAAATTGGGTTCATTGGAAAGTACACAGTCTACAGAGAAATTTGAATAGTTTAAGGAAATAATTTATTTTGTTTAGTTTGAATATTTTAAATAAACGAGAATCGATAAGGTAGATCCATTAAAATTTTTTTTTTTAATTTGTATTTTTTTAAAAAATTGCTTGTTTCACATTTTCTCTAAAGAAATACTAGTATGTACACATTTTTTAACTGGATTTAAGAAAATTGATTTTACATGTTCATTTATGCAATAAATTAACGGGGAAACGATTTTGAAAATAATTACCTAAGTAATTTACATTCTCAAATAAAATTAAAATTCTGTGTGCTGAAAAAATTCGCTTGAATTCCTTTGACCTTGGATCAACTAGAACAGTGTCCCCCCAACCTTTTTATAGACGCGGACCGGTCCACGTTGGATAATTTTACCGCGGCCCGCTGAGGGGGAGGACGTTGATTGTTTATATTTTAGATTGTTTTGTTTAAATAATTTTATTTTAATTGTATTTTTGATCTTTTGTTTTTGATTCAGACGACAGAAAGAAAATAAAAAATGTCACTACGTCTTAAGAACAAAATGGTAGGGAATTAGAATTAAAAATATAGAGAGAGAAATAAAAAAAATTATAGAACGTTGAGATAAAATAAGAATGCATCAGAATAGATTCAAGAAGTCTTTGAAAAGAAACAAAATATAAACATCTAAACATTTTTTTTGTCACTACACAAACTAAACCGGGAGAAGAAAAAAAAAAAATTGTAAAATTTTATTTCATAATTCATGAATTCGAACACCTGAAAAATGTCACGGCTTCCCAATTTTCAATGAATTAATCATTTTCATGCGAAAATAAAAGATTTTCCTAACTTGCAGGCACGACATTGTAAAGCAAACAGACCATTGATACTCCCCATCAATGCAACTAACGCATGATGATTCATGCGTTGCAGAACGTGACATCGGAAAAGAATCCGACATTCTTTATCCCACCTCTTCACACTTACTAAATTCTTATACATTTTTTCACACATTCCTCTTTAAGCCAGAAGTACTGGAAGGCATATCCTCGTAACGTTTTTTAAGCAAGAACAAAAAGCCTTTTTGGAGATTCCCTTACAACTAACTTCATAACAGTGTTAAATTGTTATCCAGGATAGGGTGCAATGGAATTTTTTCCCCCTTTAAATTCTAACGATTTATACACGTTACAGAAAAATAATTTATGAGTAAGAAACATTTTTTTATCTTTGTGTAAAGAGAAAATACTAATCATATACAATAATCCATGCAAAATTTTTGCATAGTTGTGAGAAAATACTAGCTACATTTATGCTATTTTCAACGACATATTTACGGCGATCAGCGTGAAGATAATGGACTTAAATTCATGAAGGTCAAATGATAAATATAATCACGCGTTCTTCAATGAATTCGAAACTGACATCAGAATTTTCTTCTTGTAAAGTTTGGATGAAATTACAATTTGAAAATTGAGTAAAGTTCACATGTATTAAAATTCTTCGAAGTCTTATATTATACGTGTACTTATATAAATCAAGTACATTTTGTTCACCAATGAGCATTATTATTGTTGACAAATACGTACTTTTTAAAAGAAAGTTTCCGAGAGAGATAAAAGTTGGCAACAACAAAACACATGAACTCTGATTGCTGGAAACATAATTATCACGTGACCATAAAGTCACATGAATATTTTGCCCTTTACTTCAGAAAAGCAAAATAAATAAAATATTGACCAATAATGACGTAAAATAAAAACTCCGACGCTGTTATTCAATATTAGCATCCAGACAGTTCCAAAAAACCAAACGATATTCCCAACGTTCTTACAAATACCGGAAGTGAATAATAACCATCATAATTACGAGACGGCAACGCGATTTTTATACTGCCAATATTTTTCTCCCATAAAAACTGCGGCCGAAGTATTATGTTAAACTCGCCAACCAGTTATATTGCAACGAAATGGAATCAACCTGCGTGACTGTGAATCAAGCCAACGGTATCTGGATCGGGTTATCCAGAAGGTGAGCGGGGGATCCTCGTTTTTTTTTTCTACGAAAGACAATTCTAGTCATGAATTATGCAGTCGACCGGTTTGGGTTATAATTTACGAATTGCAAAACGAGATCATTTATGAGGTTGTTTTGTTATGTTATATTTATTATTTATATACCTTTCTGATGGCGGAAACTTCGGTTTTACATGACATCTGATTGATTATTTCACAAGTTTTTTTAATTTTCTTTTACATTAAACTATATTCCAAGTTTGTTTATTTATTAACTGAAAACTGAGACACCAAAATAATGAATACAGTGATATTTAAAATCATTAATAAATTAGTTTTTCCACTGCACAAACGCGTGTTTTCTTACATTTACTATGATAGTGCAGTAAATACAGCTTTACAGGAAATGTAAACAAACTACGAATAAAATAGACGTTTTTTTTAAAAAAAAACTTTAAATTACATAAATTAATGGACAACACGATTTGACTAAAATATTTAATCACAGAAGAACTGATTCCATGCACTTAACTTACAGCAAAGCAATTAACGTTTGGCCTACCCATATTTTTTTTTTTTTTTTTGCTGAGGTTGGTGTCTCAGTTTAAAAGCTGCTCTTTGCATTATAATATCTTTTAAAAAGGATAAACAACGCATATAGTTTTTGCCATAATCTGATCTAGAGTTCCAGACTCATCAATTCAAAAAATCGCCGCAGTTTACGCAGGGGCCGCTCTAAAAATAAAACAAGCCAAACCATCAAAAAAAGAAAGAAAAAATCCGTATCCATGAGACAGACGCCTTGCCAATCCTGCAAATAGATTGACATGGTTCTAATTCTTCGCTTGTCCCCTCCATTCTTCGAGCTACGTGAAGAGATTACCTTCTGAACACCAGTACCGCGATATTCTTGTCCTAGAGGAGTTTTTGTATAATGAAGTACAATCCGCGCGGAAGTCACTCAGGTTATTTAAGTATCGCGGTTATATGAATCGCGGTAAGAAACCAGAAGTTTGTGTGTTTAATGTAAACATCACAAACATTTTTATTCACTATAAATAAAATTTAAATGCAAAAATTAATCGAATGCAACACACACACACAGAACTTTTAAAATATAATAATATGTAGCAAAGAATATAATGAACTGATCAGTTTTACGCTTGTATATGAAACTTGCATTCCATTCATGGTGCAGATCTCATAAATCCCACTTAACCTGATCTTTGAATGGCGCGATCTCTGATAAACAAACCGTTGAGTACCTACTAGTAGGTCGCGGGGACATTTTTGGTATATAGATGGCATTAAGACCAATTTTATCATAAATAAATAAATACATGACTCACCGATGAACACTTGTATTCAAATGGTAGCCACAACCAACTCTCTGAACATTAAAAACTTCATTAAAAAAATTGATCCTTCTCATTGAAACTAATAAATCTGATACAATCCGTTATTGCAATTGTATTTCACCACTAACTAGATTTCAGTTTCTTTTTGCCTCATACAATTTAATGAAAACTGAATCCATGTTTACTAGAAATGTATAAGTTTTATAGGCAATAAACATATGTAAGATTAAAAAAAAAAAGTGGGTAATTCTTTTGGTTGGTAGTTCACAGTAGGATTTGAAAAACTGTTCGGTAGCTCAGATGCTTCGTAAGTTTGCCGATCACTAGTCTAGAAGTGGTATTATCTAATTTTAAACTAATCACATTAATTACCTAGTTTTTTTTAAAAATAACTAAAAAAAAAACGAAAAGTTTTTATAATTTTATTTTATGCGCGAAATTTGGAATTACAATAACAGAAAATAGAAAAAATTACGTTAAATATATCTCTAAGAAAAACGCATTTCCCGTTATAAAATATTGTTTTCCCATAAAATTTTAAAAATTTCACACTCTGGAATGAGCCCTTAACGTTGACATTTATAAATTAACACAAATAATCTGAAACCTACACTTTAATCTGTACATTTCTGCACCACACAAGCAAATAACACAATAAAATTTTCAAAATAACCGAAACTGAAATCAAACAACGTGGTAGTAAAAACCACACAAACAAAAAAACCAGATCGATATCAAAGGGATCGATACGAACGAGAAACACATGTTCAATCTTATTGACACGTATACACAGAAAACCGAGCATTTTATGCTTTTCCAGACATGTTTTTACCCACTTTCTCGAAACGCAGCATAGGTAGTAATGTCACGCAAATATTGCCTCACTCTAGGGTGTTTTTCTGCTGAAAAGGATAGCTCATGCAGCTCAGCACGCCATGCATTTTTTCCTTTTCCTCAAAATTCAAGTAATTGTTGGAATTGCTCTATTTTTATCAGAAAATAATTATAAATTAACACTAAATATTTCTAAATTTTTCGAATTTGTAAGGATGGCAAGAGGTTATAAGCATCGCAAAACAGGTGCATTAGCAGAATAATTTATTACGAATAATCTGAAAAGAAAACTGCCCAATCCATAAGCTATAATCTTTGTTTATGCAATTAGAAATGAATTGGATATTACTCCTATAAACTAATTATATAAAGATTCAAATAGATTAGAATTTGATAAAAACATTTTTAAAGATGGTAAGGCATTGATAGGCACGAGCTGCTATATTTACACAGTTTAAGGAAAAATCAATGTAGAATTCGCGGAGTTCAAACAAAAAATCCAGCCAGAATTGTTCAAAACGTTACAAATGTATTTAATTAATTTATATGACATTTTTCAGTAAATAATTTTCCCGTTTTTTCAACTTGTTGCAAATTTTTCAAATTTTTTTATCTTATATAAAACTGGTAACAAATAACTTTTTTTTAATCAAAATTTTAATTATCTGTCAAATTACAGATTTCCTCAAAAGTTTAAATAGAAATTAAGTTTCCGAAAACTTATTCCATCAAATAAACTGACCGGTTCGATTTTCTAAAAGTGTAAACAATTCGTAAATAACATAGTCCCATCCTACAAAAACAAATAAATCTAAGGTATCTTGCATTTTGAATATAAAAAAATAATTCAGAACACAAACATCAGCATAAAAAATATCTTTATTTGTATATTATATATATGAGAGATGGGTCTTATATTAACATTCTTTCTTATTTCTGTTACACCTGCTAATCGGAAGACCTGCTGACCTAATTTTTCACCAAAAAGCAGACAACCGGCATTTTATTTCGGTCTCTTCGAACACGAATTGCCTCAAGCACACAGCTGTTTAAACAATTGTCTCTTTCACCGCGGCGAATTAATCGGAAGAACGTTTAAAATTAGTGGCAATGATCCCTGCACACTAAAAGTGTTCTTAATAGCGCAAGACTAAGAAGATTCTCGCTATTCTTTTCTTTTGTTCTTGGTTTTTTTCGCCTTACGATAAATTGGCTTTTTTAAAAAAAAAATTCGGTATCTGCATTATTTTACGGGAAATAATCATTACAAATTCAACCACGTGTGTAACGAAATAGTAGTCTTATAATCATATCTTCGATTTATGTTATGTTAAAGAGAAAAAATATCTGACAAAAAAAATTTTATTTTTTTTTTCTCCTTTTCCTAAATAACTATCCTTTTGATAGTTTTTATTGGGACAAATACTAACAAACGCTTTGTATCATAATGTGCAGGTAGCTTTTCTTTCTCGTACTAACGACAAAAGAGCAACTTTTCCAGAAGGTCAAAAAAAAAAACTTAAAAAATTTAGTATATACTGATTTTTATCACGCTCTTTCTCTGTCAAGTAATCCAAAATCTTATCAGTATGATCAAATATCAGAATGATCCAAAATAGGAAAAGAACATAAATTTAATTACGAAAGCAGACTCGCAGTTAATTTCATTTGTATGCTTTAAGATACAAGAGTAAATTGCCAAGAAAAATGCCAGCAAAGCAGGATATTTGGCTCCAGAAAACAAGCAGCGTAGTATGTGAATTTCCATATTCAATTGATTGTTTACTAATGTCGCACACAGAACAACACGCAATTTTGAACACGATCATGTACGACACACGCAAACTGACCTAGTAATTTTCTGCGAGTGTTTGACGTCGCATTACAAAGCAGACGTCTTAATTTTGAACCTCGGTTAGGTTACGAGGTCGACCCCTGCGCTGCCCCCCCCCCCCCCCCCACCACCACCACCAAATTACCACACCATACTAACAGGACTTTGAACCTTGACAGGTTTACCATGCATCAGTAGTTCTACACGGCGGGTCTTCAGCAACACTAGGACTTGGAACTCGTGACACGCCGACCACAAACTAGTGACCATAACCACTAGCTACTCGGGTAACCCAAGTAATATTCAGCCACGGTCAAATGATGAGGACGACAACTGAACTGATATTCTACTCTCTACAAGACAGCTCTTTAGTGATATTAGCACTCGAACTACGATTCAATAGAAACAATACCAGCCATGAGTTCCCGATAATGACTACTCGGCTACCGAAGCTGCTTTGGGGTCTTAAAGAAAATTGCCAAGCAAAGTGACTGCAATAGGATATTTAGCTTCTGAAGGTATGGTGGAATATGTGACTTTCAAAAGCAGAAGTGAGAAAATTGTAAGTTCAAAGAAAAGACGTGGCGAAAGGCAGGGGCGTACCTACCGCCGTATCAATGATATGGGGCCCCAAAATGTGTCAGCAACAAATTATATAATGTACTTAGGTGACAAAAAAGGGTTCCCAAAGAATTTTGGTACAGGGCCCAATGAGAACTAGCTACACCGGTGACGAAAGGCAAAGTGAAATTCTCATATCCGTAAACTAGATTATTGTAGAACGTTTAAGGTAAATACAAAAATGCTCTCTCTCCATATGTATGTGCGTATAGCTAAACTGTAATGTGGGCTAGAATTAATTGATATAATAATACAAGTACAAATAGTCTTAATATTAGACAAATGTTGACAAACAATTCTCGAAATGCATCGGGGGGAAAAATTAGGGGATTATTTACGAATGAGCCGATTTCACCCCGCCCCCCCCCGCGGCGGTTAATTCTTTAGAATGCAGATAAACTCACAACGTTCTGACATGTCTTTCTACTACAAACAAAGACAGATATAATACACACTAAAAATGCAAACAAGCAACTTCATTGATTGAAAAAAATACATCACGTTAGAACCGTTGCATAGAATTCATGAAAATTGCATCGAATCTCCATTTCTACGAATCCTTCCCATATACTCTTAGGAGGCAATGCAGAAAGTATAACCAGAATATCAAAAATCATGCTCAACCAAATGATCACACGGTTCGCTGCACTCGATTCGTCTCCCTATTATTTTGACCTTGAACACCGCGGGGCACTTTTAAGTGAAGACGGGACATGAAAGTGCACGAGATGTGGTCCATTAAAATTTTGTGGAGCATGACAAATTGGCGAGGGTGAATCTTGGCTCGCCGTAGTTCCGTTTCCGCGCTAGAATTTGTCGAAGACGATGCCACTTGATTAAGGGGGGAAAAAATTCAATCTCGTGTCGTCTTCTACAACTTATGGTATGCCTCATCAAGGATTGAAAAACAATCATGTCAGGACAAGCAGGGGTGTAGCGAGACATTTTTCAAGGAGAGGGAAAGGGGATTTCAACTCATTTCTCTCATTGTTTATTTTCAAGGCGAAAATAATATCCGAGGATGGAATACGGGATTTCGAATATTACTTCTTTTTTCTAAAAAAGTATTTTTTAAAAAATAATTTTTTTTTTTTTAATTTATTGGTTTAAAAATTTCAGTATACAAAATCCTTATGGGAGGAGAGAGATTGCAAACCCTATATATAACCCAATAACTACGCGACTGACGACCGATAATGTTCTTTTTACGCTATTAGAATAATGTCTATGACGTAATTCAGTTAAATAGTGCTTAATTTTAAGGATGCGAAATTAATTTCCTATATATATTATTTTGACAAAAAATCATGTTTACAGTTTTCAAAGGTAAACATATTGCGTAAGATTCTTACAAATATACATTGTTTATATTTTAAGGGGGCTGTACTAAATTATAGACATGAGATATGTTCTATTCAATTTGGTCGGATATGCTGATTTTTTCCTCAAAAAAAAAAAGCTATATTTTACATTTATTTTTTATCAAACAGAAATTGATGAAATACTACAGACGGATTTTTAATTATTTTTAATCTAAAGATGTTTAATTTCAATTCGATACCCCCCACCCACACTTTGCTTCATATCATTTTAGCGTATCTTGCCCTGAGGTTATCTGAAAATCACTATTCTCGACATTTCTGTCTCCTGAAATAAAGACAGAGGTTGCGGAACTTAATAATTAACAAAGGATATTCAAATATAACACCGTTAAATATTTCAATGAAACAAAACGAATACATATATTCCATATCTTTTGAATATCAAACAAAATAAATGACAAAAGATATTTTTGCAAGTAATCGATTTCAAGCAGATGACATTCATTAACGCAAATAAACTGAAAGAATATATACCCCTTCCCCATACACATAGTATTTTTGGAAACACTTAAAAAAATCTGCAGTATTCACAAATTGAGAAATTTTATGATACAACTCAACTTTTGCTTTTAAAAAAAGGCCTTACAGTTAAACCTCAAATATAATTTAGCCTATTCTTCGAACTTGCACTGACATTCAATTTTTAAAAATGTACAAAGGAAGATCACCTTTATATGACTCATGTTTTTAAAAACGGAGTGACTGTTTAAACGATGCAGAACACTTTGTATAAATAGAAGAATCAAAATTAGTTTCTTGTTTTTCCAGCGATGCTGACAGAGCAAAAATTCTTTTTTAAGCTGTCGCGTATTTCCTTAACTGTTTGCACGTTTTTTGATGAACGGCTATCCTTGATCTGTTGCCAACACGAAAACGTAAAATAAATTCAGCAAGTACTTTACAACTAGCATTTATGCTGCTATTTCTTCTTTTAGGATAATGGCTCCAAATTCTATGAACAGTATCAATTTACTATTTTTCACTTCAATGTATTATTCTGAATTATGCATTCTTCACCATATTTGAAAAAAAAAGACTTTTAAGGACAACCTTTAAACTTTATTTGCGATAATCGGTACTTATGCTTCTTTAAAAATAGCCTTTTTTTTTCTTTAAAAAAAAATTCATTCAAAATCTTTGATATTTTTTTAATAGTAACAGTTTATCAATAATTTTTTTTTATGAAATAAAAATTTAAGCCTTAAAATTTAACAAAAAGTAATAAATGTACGATTTTGCCAACTCTGGGCAATACATTCATCAGTTCTTACTATTTGAGATCTGCTGTCTAATAATTGCAACAGAAAATATTTCTTTCATGTAAATATTGGCCACAGAAAAATATTAGTCAGCAATATTATATAACAAAAGATAAAAATCTAATTTCTTCTAATTTTTTCCCCACAGATGTCTCTTTTTAAAAAGATTTTATAAATGAAATGAATTGCCACCACACACAAGCAAACACACATACATCTAAGGAGGCTAGCAATAACTCTTTAATTACTACATGTTTTATTTTTAATGCTTTTATTTAAAAAACATTATGCTACTTTACATCATAATTTAAAAGAACTACATTTAATAACTGAAAACAGCATAATATCAGAATAAATCGTAGCTGCCTCTAAAAGAATAACATATTTTTAATTTTAAAGCACTAATTTACTTGGTATTTAAAACAAATTACAAGGTAAGTTTATTTCTAAAAGCTCCTTGAAATTATTTTACAAATATGAATATCTGATAATTGTTTCTGAATTTAATTTAAATCATTTATCTGAAACAATGCATTCTTATTAAAAATTTTCTTTCCATAATATTTGCTACTTAACGATACTTGCAAAAAAATTGATTTTATATAAAATTCAAGTATTAATTCGACATTTGCCAATAGCTACTGTTAAATATAAAATAGACCAATACGAAGAAATTAATCCGCAGAATAAAAATGAAGCATTACAATTTACCTTTCGTTGTTGTTTCTCCCAAGCGGGATCAAGTAATCCTTCTCGCTCCCACTCCTCCTCCTGCTCCATATAACCACCGTCCATCATCATCATTGTGAACCACTCTCTATAGAAAGAGGAGCAATTTATTTTATACAATTTCTAGCATTAAAACAAAATGGTGTCTTAAAATGTGCAAAACTATTTACATCAATATAGGGTATCATACACACCAAATGAATGAGTAAATTATACGGATATGTTAATTTTTACATATATCAGGGAGTCTAAGAACTTCACCTACAACCAACTCATGCTGCTGATTAAATATAGGATACATTTATATAAGATGCAATTTTCAGAGGAACACACTAATGAAGTAAATTGTTAAAAACTAATATTTTTCCAAATGAAGCTATTCCTAAATATTCAATGGAATATATATGTTAGATATAAGTTCCACGCAGTATAAGAAACAGTCTAATTCAATTTGATAAAAACCACCTTTAAATATTTAATTACAATAGACTGAAAAGTACATACAATAATTGATATGATGTTAACATATAAATAAGAAAAAGATGACAGTTAACATTTAATACATCGGTTACTGACACAACTCTTCTCCCCCCTTTCAAATTTCCTCCAAAAATATATAATATAGTATAAAAACTTCTCAGTGACACAACAGCCCATGAGGGCTAAGGCCTACTGTGCCCAACTCAGTATACACAACCTTGGGCCCTGAGGTGCATGAGCAGATGTTCCGGTCAGGTGGTCAGTCTGATGAGAAACCACTAGTGTTAAGTTCCCAAGCAAGCTTGGTACTCATTTATGGACCCTCTGAAGAAGTGAAAGGCTGAGCCAACCTTGCCCAACCCGGGGTTTGAAACTCAGACCTGTGGTGTGGAAGCGTGATACACTAACCACTCAGACACTGGGCTTCATAATATAGTATAATATTAATAAAAACAAAATTATCTTTTAAATAAAGAAATATTTTATAATTTAAGAAAATTATAAAATTCTTTAGAATATGAAGAAACACATGAAACATTAAACTTTCATTGATCAAATCGCTTGTTTTCATTTATTAAATTAAAATATCAAATTAAAAAGGATACATAGAAATTAAATAAAAAATAATTTTTATGAAACCGGATAATTAAATTCAGCAATTGTGATCAGTTTTATTTTATATAGAAAGGAGAAACTAAATGCTTGTTCTAATCATACAAGCTCCACTAAATGAAACTTGACCAAGAAATTAAGTACGACAGATTTGATTTAATGAAAATATTTTAATAACCGAGGCAAAAAAAATAAATCTACCATTTAATAACTAAATTCTCTAAATCACAGAATAGTTACAATACATAAAAAATCATAATAAATAATTGATCCAAAAAAACTTTCTAGTTTCATTCTTTGACTCCTCGTTTGTAAAGAAACAATGCTTCATAAGGTATTTATGATATTCTGCGAAAACGTAGTTTTATTGTATCTGGGTATTTGGAATTCAGTAATTTTGATCAGCTTGTTACATAACAGTAACAAATATGGAATCGCAATAACACAGAAAATTGGTATGTATTAACGTCACCAAGGTCAAATTTGGGCCACACGAAAATTCACCAAAATTTGACCGTTTCTTTTTAAATGAAAATATTCAAGTATCTTTTTATTTTGATATCATGGTGCGATTTGCTTGGCACAAATATTGCTGTGGTGATGCAAATACACAAGTACCCATAAAATCCTTAATATAGAATACATGAATTATGTAATTGTAAACATTAAACAAGAATTAAAGAAACTAAACATGAATTTGGAACATTCAGGACAATTCATCGCAATGAGTTTAAGCTATTTTAATATATTTTAGAAACTAGAAATACTCAGAGAAACAATTTTATCCATTCTTAAGAAATAATTATCCTAATATTTTACACTCAACATTGATAAACAAATGTTTTTATTTTAGATAGGTATTTCCTTTTGAAAAACAAGGAGGCACCATACATAAAATAAAGGATTTTGACAAAAAAACACTAAAAGACATTCTAACTTTGATCATATTTAAAAGAATTCTAATTAGTTAACTATATTTATTTGTCGAATATGATCTTACTCTTTTAAAATACATTTTAATTACTTAAATCTTAAAAGAGCACCAATTTTATTCCTATACGAATTTTACTATTGTAGATTCGTTTGATAACTTGAAAACATAGGATTACAAGTATAAAAAATGGTTTTAAAAATATTGTGTAATTTTCAAATTAAACATTTTTAAAACACAGATTGTTGTAACATGCAAAAATACTTTTCTTACAATTACATAACAATAAAATGAATATGTGTAATTTGTATACACTGTGATGTGTTAAATCAAATGCAATGTTAACACAAATAACCAAATTTAACATTTTCCCCTGAATTTGTTGAGAAATAATTGTGAGGTTTTTAAAAGCAAAAACACTTAAATTTAATAAAATTTACAGAACTTAATCAGCAAATTCAGCTTTTATATGAAAGTACTAATTCTTCCAAAAGAATCCTTTCCAAATAAATCATCGTTATGATGCAAACATCAATAACAAAAAATTTGTGGGTGTGATGCGATTCAAAATAATAAAAATATTACTATAAAATAGATATTCCAAGTGTACGTGATGCATGATAAATTCAATTTTCCAAATAATGCAACTGTTGTGAGAAAAAATAAATATATGATAGTTTATTTTAATAAACATTATTAAGGCATTTTAATACATAACTAAATCCTAAATTTATACAAATAAATAAGCTAATATAACTTAACATCAGTTCTATCTGCATTACAATATTTCCTGATGATCCAACTAAATCCTTGATGTGAAGATCCTATGCATGCTTGGCATTAAGCCAGAAGACAGATTAATGTTCTGCTGACAGCAATAGTAAAAGATAATTTTTTAAATGCCTTTGGGATATTTAGTTTTCTATTTCAGTAATATACTCTTTGATTCACTTTAAGAACTGACCATATTAAGACAGGAAATTCAAAACAGGGATACAGAATAATCAAGCACTAATGCAACAAGTTGTCAAGAGATAATTGAAGAAATGGATTTGTGATAGAATTACATTAGATAAGATTTAATGGATTTGATAGAAAATCACTTATATGTAAAACTGATAAATTAGAAAACTTAAATGGAATTCAAGGATGGTTTTAAACATAAGTTTCTGATATGTATAAAAAGTTAACTTAAAACGTGAATTTATAAATACATGGACAGTTTTTTTAACAGAAAATATAAATAAAAAATATTTTAAAGTAGAATAGTTTTACTTTTGGAATAGAAATTGATAAAAATTAACCAATTGAATATGAAAAATTAGAAGTTTAATTTAACTTTAAATTACAAAATATCATATTTTTCTCTTTTCTTTCAAGACAAAACCACATATACTTTAAAATATATATTCCTATAATAGATTTATAAATATTTATAGAGAGAGGAGATTTTACCATGTTTTACATCTAAAAAAAGTTAGCTATAACTGCATAAAAATCAACGTTTGTTATAAATTAAATGTGTTATGTGTGTTAAAAAATGTACTAAAAGTATGTGTTAAAAGGTTGCATGAGATAAAATTTCTTATTTATCACACATAATTTTAATTTTTGACTATTCATTCATACTGAAAGATTTTTGTACATTAATTTTTGAACAAAAAATATGTAAATAATGTGATTGGATGTAATGTATTGGTAGATGCATTATAAAATAAATTTACGAGAGATCTATATCAAATTAAGTACCATGAAAACAGAGGGACTAAAAATTACATTACAATGCAATTCCTGAGAGTGGTTTACCAGAAGGTAATGTCAATGAACTAAAACTTAACATAAAAATGTAAATCTTATTTATGATGAGCTAAGTAAAGAACACTAGATATTATGTTCATGCCAAGAGTTATATATAGAACTTCATAGCGACCTTCAAGAAGTAAGGAGATTCAAATTTAGACATATCTTATTTTAGAAGTAGGAATTTAAAATACAAATAAAATACATTCTAAATTTATAACAAACTTATAAAATATTATAGCGACTATATAATACTCGTGGAATATCTCTCTATATTATGTTTGTTTTGCAATTTAAAAATAAAAAACTTAAATTTAATATTTTTAATTTATATGTAGAAAAATTTATAAATACTTGAAATTTTTCAATAGTTTGAGCAAATAATTTTAAGTTTAAAACTGCTTAAGCTGATGAATTAGAAAAATAAAAACTGATAATTCTTAAAAACAGATGTACCACGAGTGTTATCTGCACTTAACATAACAATGGTTCATTTTTCTGCATATTGAAGGCGTAAAATCAACATTAGAGCTAACAACGATCAGATAAGTATCCTTTAGATAAAATAGAACCTCAAAGTCGCACACAACAATTTATAATTAATTGTAAATAAATTTAAGCAAATTTAATCACCGGCAAACAGTACACGGAATGATTCAACCACTGAGGACACTAATGTAAACATGAGCCAAAGCACTTGAAAAATCTTCAGCACCCTCAGTGAAACTTTTGATGCATGAACTCCTTTTAAAATTACACAATTTTTTACTTACCAGAACAAAAAACTAAAGGTAATCCAAAAGCTAGTTTTATAATTTTTACAATATCCACACTATACAAGACGAGAACACCTGTCAAAATTCGACAAACACATAAAACACCATAAAATAGCACATTAAATAGTCATCAAGGGTTGTAATCAGATTAACTTGGAAAATAATTAGCCTCTAGAACACAAGCGATAATCAAAAAAATAACACGATCATAATGTGCAAGCAAATAATTCATAAACACTACCTCTAGCTAATTTCACGTTCCCTGGCCCACGAAGGAAAAGACAGTCACCACTCCACAAGAAATACAAGCCTCACCCACATAACTCTTGAATCCTCCAATCGAAATATAGAAGCGCTCGTGATGTCATAAGTGCGCGAAAGGACCTTTTAGTAAGCTGCCGCCATCTTGTAGAGAAATTCGAAACGAGCTTTGACTTGGGTTACAGGGGGGCGCTTTTTACTTTTGCGAACACCTTAGTTGCAGTTTTTAGGGGATTGTATAATAAATAAAAAACAAAAATAAATCTTTTGGCTGTTTTGAAAATTCAAGAGCGTAAAGATAATTTACTGAGAGAGGAAATATTAATTGTTTTTACTAGACAATTTACATAATTATAATTTTACAATGTTATAAGTGTGTAATTAAATGATTGTAATTATATTATATAAAAGAATTAAATCGCATACTCATCATTGATTATTGTAATAAATGTAGTTTCCAAGTAATACATCTACTTATCTATAGAATTTAACTTAAATATGGCGTAATATAATTCAATTTCATTTCTTCTTCTTTTTTTTAATTCTAAATTTAGAAACTCAAGTAAAAAACATAAGGCAATCACATACGGAAGTTATACTAGTTTTTACAATATTTTTTTTAAATAAATAATTTTTATAAGCTCAAAATCAAGTTTACAATGGTAATCAGCAATTCGTAAGTATTCGAAAGTTACTTTTTGTTGAAAAGATTTTTTTTCCTCCGTTATCAATTTAGTCAAGATGATATTAAATTTTGTCTTATAAAAACAGAGCCATTCCTAGATACATTATTTCAGTGTTATTTATTTTTGAATTTATCATTTTAATTTTAGTTTTGTATTTATCATTTTTATTTTATTTTGTATTTATCATTATTATTATACATATAAAATAATTATCTAAGCACATAATTGTGCATGGTTAATTATTATCTAATTGATCTATATATGGATCTGTAAATTATATTAAAACTGAACTCTCGTTTTATACTCCCTATAGTTTTGATATCAGTAAGTATATTAATTATTATACTTCTTATATTAATTAAATTTATCATTTTCATAATTGAATTTTTATAAAATATTTAAAAATTTAGTATAATTAAAGAAATTAAGTTCATGCAAAAAGAGTTCATTGCGGAAACAATTCCGAATTCTTAAGGATACCAATTTTTTTTAAACAATTGTTGAGTTAGGGGGAAAAAAACCTAATATGCTTTATTATTATTATTATTTTATTTTTTTTTAAGTTTTGGATTTTTGCATAAATTCTAAAAGATGTTTTAAGAAATTATAAGCCATTTCTTTATGGATATTTATTGAGACGTACTGCATGAAAGATAAGTTTAAATTGTTTCTAGAATTAAAGCATAAGAAAAAAACTTTTTTAATCACCGATAAAGATCATCAAATTTAGGTACTGCAAGTGACTTATTGGATGAAATAAGTCTTTCAATTGGTCACTCGTTAATATGGTCTATTTTTGATGTTATTGTTTAAAACAGAATAATGTAGTCGAAGGAAAAACGGCGTAATTAAAAGAATTTCTTGTGGTGCAGTATTTTTTTAAAATTTGCTCATACTCCAGATAGCACAGTGAACAATTTCTAAAACACATCAACACATCTTGGTCCTAAAATCAAAAGTTATAACTCCTGGAATTTTGATTAAGATTATCGCCTTAAATTATTTTGTAAATAAAAAATAAATCTTAAAAAAAAAGTAAAGCTGCGTATAAAGTTCGCTATATTTAGCAGACACGGATAGAATAAGATATAACAATCGAGTAAATAGCTAGCAATAAAATACAGTTACAGCTATTGAAGTTACAGTTACAGCTATATTGAAGAAAAAGAAATGTTATTTATTTATTTATTTTTTTTTTCTTTTCCATTCTGTTGATGATCGTTCTAATATAATTATTCTTTTATATCTCATAGAATTGTTAAGATGATGGGGAAGTTGTAATGATTAATAAATTTGGGCTAATTGGGTTATTATTTTAAAAGTTAAGTACGCAATTAACGTTCTTTTTTTTGCAAGAACAGGAGTATAGTATGATCCATCTAAAAAATAGAGCAAAATCCATGGTGTTGTCACCATTGGGTCATTTATGTCACCAGGAAATGAAAATTAATTTAAAATGGTAAAAAAAAGAAAATAATTGCAATATGGAGAAACAGCTTTGTGAATAAAAAAGCTCTATTCTTTTATTCATTCAGAAAATTAAAGATATACATTTTTTAACAATTATGAAATTGCATGTATGTTACTTTATCTATGTTTCCATTTATGTTTATCTATGTTTCCATTTCCTTTATCTATGTTTTCCATTGCCATTTTAAATTATGTTTTGGCAGTTTCATCTAAACTTTACTTGGTCCCTTTTTATTTAACCATTTTGGTAAAATTAATGTTTTTTATTTCGAAATTTCATCACAGAATTTTTCCTTCTTTATACCCACTTTAAAAAAAAAATCCGTATCTGAGTATTGTATTTATCTCTGTAAGTTTTTTTGTTATATCATTTATAGAATTAATAATACCAATCAGACAGTTCAGTTTTTCTTCCAGTCGAATCTATTTTCAGCATTAAATTCAACAATAGTTTTTTTTTTTTTTACAAGTTAAGAAAATGAAAACTGTTAGTTGCCGAAAATATTTTTTTAATGAGTTTCTTGAACGATTTTAATAAAGTATAATTTTTACAAATTATCCGAAATTTTTTTTTTTTTTTGTTTTCGTTATTTCAGATTTTAAGAATTAATTTATTACTTACCATATTTTACTTTCTATCTTCTACTTTTGAAAAATAAATACTTATTTCTTGTGTTTAGTTACTACACAAGTATTGAAATTCGACAATATTTTCTAAATGAATGGGTTTTTTTTAATATCAAAAAGTAAAAATTTAATGAATCTTTATCGGCCTCGAATTTTTCTATACTCCTGATGCGAAATTATGTTTTAAATAAATCTCTGAAATCATCAGTGATTCTTTTCAATTGATTTGATATCACGAAATGAAAAAAAACTGTTAAGCTTAGAGTTTTTTCCGTTTTCTCTTTTTATTTTTAATTGCCAAAAGATTTTTTCGCACACTCGCAAGCGCAATATATTCTAAAAACTATTTTTATATGTTGCCACAGTCGATGCTAAAAAAAAAATTCTCATGTTGCCACACAATCTGAATACAAATAAACATTTTCCACGAATGAGGTATACGATGTGAAAAGAAAATATCGATGGATAATAAAAAAAAAGGGGAAATAATCTTATAATGCTGCTGCCTCTAGTCGATTTCTATTTACGTTTTCTTAGTTCGGGGAATGTTTTTAAATAAACTAATCCATAAATCTGCAATCTAATAAATATTTTTCAAAAAAAAAAATTGCAGAAATGGGATTGGTATGGATAGTTTTATCGTTTGTCAATGAAATTAAGGGTTCCCACTGAGAGCAAATTTTGTTAAATTTTTACTGTTAAGTAAATATAAGGAAATAAACTGTTATTATATAGAGGAGCTTGGAAGATCTGAAAATTCTAAGATTCTATAAATATTATTAAGTCATAGGCTTCATTTTATGAACGCATCTTTCAAATATTTATCTCAGATAACAGAAAATGCTATTCACTTTGATCAATTAACAATATCAGACAGAAAGATTATATTACTTATGTATGAGTTCCGATAACTCTTTTTGAAGAATTGTGTCGATAATTTTATCTCTTTTTGCGATATGTTGCTTTCAAATCTAAATGTAATTCAAAAGCGCATTTTTTTTTATCTCTCTCTCTATTTGAATTATGTTGTATCTATAACTAAAAAAAGTTATGTAATACTTTGAATGTACATATGATATATGTCTCAGATTCGGTAGTTTTTAGTACTCGATGAAAACTCAAAGAACCTTTAAGCTATTTTCATATTTTAATTTATTTGCGAAATATTCTTGTTTTAACAATTTTTTATCAATAATTTTAATCCATTAAATTATTTTGAAAATAATTTTAATACTAAAACATTTTTTTAATACAATAAAACTTTTGATAGCATATTAAAATTTTATTGAGAATAAGAAGTTAATTAATTAAAAATGATTTAAATTAGAGTGTTTTTACATAAAAAAATAATCAGGTGCATTTTTGAGTTCGTATAGTAAGGTTGCGCGGACATGATGAATCAGTGGCGTACACAAGGATGTTGTTTGAGGATTTAACCTCTTCCCCCTATAACCCCTCCCATGAAAGTAGTCTGTGTACGCTACTGGGATGAATAATAAATAAAATAATATGCGAACATTCGTTCTCATTAAATAATATCAGAATTTTTGGTTCTCATAGATCAGCGATACTCAACCTACGCCCCGCGGGCCGCATGGGGCCCACCGAGCCTTTTTAAGTGGCCCGGTCATGGCCCATTGCTCTGAGAAATTTACTTAATTAAGAACATTGTATAAAAAATTTGGTGGGAACTTCTTTGTCAAGAAATCAGATATATTAGTTTTGCTTTTAGCTGTCGTTGTCGTACGGGTACGAATTGATATTCGTTTTCTAAGTGGAACGGTTACGGTTACTGATAACAGACAACAGTGGAGTAGCAATAATTTTATGTGCGTGGAACTAATTTTTAACTCCTATATCTTGCAAGTGAAAAATATTCGAAGAAAATATATCGTTTCAAGACGATTGGGTGGTTGACTATTTTGTAGTGAAAAACAGACATGGATCCGTAATTGTTTGATTTGTCACGAAAGTGCTGTATTTAAAAAAATACCAATAAACAGGAATCATTCAATGACGCTTTTCCTCGAAGATCTCTTTCAAGAGGCGATAAGTAGGCTTTCTTGAATAATCTTTGCAACAGCAACAAAGTGTTTCACAGCGGTAACAAAGACATCCCATGAAGTTTGTTATATTATTGGTAATCATATGAAACCGTTTACTGATGCAGAAATTGTGAAGGAGTGTTTCTTAAATTCTTTTAATTTAGAGTTAGTGACGAAAATAGAAAATATAAGAAATAATATTTTAAAAAAGCAAAACAAGAGTTATAATATTTTGATCAATTTTCCACATTTTAAATTTCCAATGTTATCTTGGTCTTAAAGTATTTCTCCCCCCCCCTCCCCTTCCTCATTTATCCTCATTTTTGCGGCCCGCGTGAAATAACTAACATATGTATACGGTCCTCATGAAATAGCTGACATATGTATGCGGCCCAGCAGAAAAAAAGGTTGAGTACCCTGCCATAGATTAATATTTTTAATGACAATTTGATTAATAATTCCTCATGCAATTTTATTTTTTATCGTGTTTTTTTAATGACTAATGAGTTCTTAATAAACACATGACGAAAAAAAGATTGAAACTATGCTTATTTAGATCTATTCTCAATGGTGTAACCGAGAATATTAGGACCCCGCTGCAAAGCCAGATTTTGCCTTTAATACTTTATAAATTGGTTAAATTTGTACCTGGCGTCAATCAGGCTTTGTGGGCCCCCTAGAATCTTGGCCTCTCCCGAGTTGTGGGTCTGCGGGGATGTACGTAACGTCACTGTTAGGGATTGCAATACCGGTATACCGGGATACCGAATACCAGTATTTTGTGAGCCATTTGTACAATTTTGTAATACCGGTATTCACAAGTTTAAATACCGTTGTTTCGGTATTTACTTAGAGAATTTTTAAATTGTCTCCACTATATATGTGTGTGTGTGTTCAGGGATCGCCAACATAGCAAAATAGTACATATTTTTGTTTTTATATCTCCCTAACGCGCGAAATTATTTAGACTGTGAATATAAAGTTGAATCACAAGAGAAGTAATAAAATATTTTAATCTCATCCAAGATGGCGGGTCAAAACTATCCTATTACAGCTCAGAGCGTTACTGCACACGCGCAGGATTCATATAGTCTGATATTCGTATCTGTGAAAACAAGGGTGTACTTTTGAAGAAAGTGCGCAGTATTTCGATATTTTTTAAATTGGTGAGTTTGTTCTTCACATCGTATTTGCATATCATACTTAAGGGTTCAAAATATTTTTCAGATTCATATATATATATATATATATATATATATACTCATAAACAATGACCCACAACAATGAATAAGAATAACTTTAAAGAATATAAAAAATCAGTTGATAATACTTCGGTTTGGTTTCATTATTTATATAATGAAAAGAATATGGTTGCACAATGTAAAAAAATGTTCAAGAGTTATTAAAGCGAATGGAGGAAGTACAAGCAGACTGCATTCACTGTTATAATTATTTTTTGTGATATTTACACTCTCTAATAAAACTGGCAAATAAAACAAAGAAACACTTGTTTTTTCTTTATTTTTCTACAGTTTCTACTACCGGTATTAAAACCGGTATCAGGATCTAAAAAATACCGAATACCGGTATTGAACTTTTGCTTCGATATTGCAATCCCTATTCACTGTCTATTCTGATAAACAGGTTTTCTAACAGTATTCTCAATTTTAAATGCCGAAAACATGCAGAAATATAATTTTTTTTAAACATGTTTGACTTTAATTTACGTAATTAGTTAAATAAACTAGTTAAATGTCCCAGAAGTAATACGTTGACGTTGGGGGAAGTTTGGAGAGAGGGGTGCCAGCTAAGGGGTCCTTTTCGTCACTTTACCGAGGTATAAAATTGCGAAGTTCCATCGCTAATAGACGTCGTATAGCTTCAAAGAACATGATTGATTAACAATCAGTCAAACCAGGGGAATACTGTTATATTTATTCAGATTTCTTCAACAACAACACGGTAAGAAAAAAAATAAATTCATTGGAAATTCAAAAATATTAGTCCTTTTATAAAAGAAATATCAGTTCTTTAACCAAATATTCGAATTTAGAGGCACTTAACATTTAGCAATAAAAAAAAATTAATCATTGCTCATCGAAAGGCAATCAAGAGGTTTACTCATTGGCTTGCGAATTTCTGGAATCCGGTTTCCTGTTGCAAGTTTTATTTTCAATTCCACATTCATATGTTCGCAATGCCGTGTATGCGTCTTCAGAGATAATTTCATTTTTGAAAATGGAAGTGAATGAGAAACTTCCAATTTCTACCGTTGTAGTACACGCATTTGTTCATTCCTAAAAAAGGGCAACGTTGAAAAAAAATTTAGCATGAAACTAATAAAAGAACTAATTGATTCTATTTTGAGCTGCATTACAATTTATTATTTTGGCTAGACATAAAATGGCTTATGAATTATGAGATATTACAAAAATATGTTTTCTAAGCCTAGTGTTTGGAAAGAGGATTGTTACAACACATTGGATGACAATGAAAAATAACATAAACAATTTTTTTTTTCATAATTTCAAAACCTACCTATGCGGAAAAGATATTCTCTGGTTTTTATTTTGTTTTGCATTCATCTATATATACCAGAGACTCTGGTATATAGATGAAGGGAAAACAAAATAAAAAATGAATTTTTTTTGTATTAAATACTGCGACAAGAAGAATGAAATTTTAGTATTTGAGCTTTTTTTGTGGTAAAAAGTCAAAGTAATTTTTGTCAAAGTGAAACAGGCATTTTAGTGTTTTTTTTAACAGTTATTGTGATAAGAGGAGACACACCTGCTAAATAGCTACAAGAAGAAAACAACAAAACATTCAACAGTTTTTTTAGGATTAAATTTTCTTTTTTTTTAAAAAAAAAAAAAAAAACTTTCGCAAAATTACGATGCACTATGAAGCGGAACACTGGAAAAAGTTTAGATCGGAGTGAATCAACCGTGCGGGAAAACTGAGTGGGGAAAATGAAATGTTGTAATGTGTATATTGTGCTATTACAGCTTAGTATTCACTTATCTTATCAATAATTATCGTTTTTGGTTATTTGTAGTGTAGAAATATAATTTCCTCTTGAGTCTAAAGCAGCGATACTCAACCTGCGGCCCGCATGTTGAGCCTTTTTAAGCGGCCCGTTCATAACCTATTGCTCTGAGGGAATTTACTTATTTAAGAACATTGTATTAAAAATTTGGTAGGGAAATTCTTTGTCATGAAATCAATTACATCAATTTTGCTTTTAGCTGTCGTTGTCGTACGGGTACGAATTGATATTCGTTTTCTAAGTGGAACGGTTACGGTTACTGATAACAGACAACAGTGGAGTAGCAACAATTTTATGTGCGTGGAACTAATTTTTAACTCCCTTTCCTATCTTGCAAGCGAAAAATATTCGAAGAAAATATATCGTTTCAAGACGATTGGGTGGTTGACTATTTTGTAGTGAAAAACAAGCATGGATCAGTAATTGTTTGATTTATCACGAAAGTGCTGTATTTGAAAAATATCAATAAACAGGAATCGTTCAATGACACTTTTCCTTTCGAGAGGTGATAAATAGGCTTTCTTGTGTGTGTGTGAATAATCTTTGCAATAGCAACAAAGTGTTTTGTCAGTGGTAATATCACAGGGGTAGCAAAGACACACTATGAAGTTTTTAATATTATTGGAAATCATATGAACCCGTTTATTGGGATAGAATGTTTCGTAAAGGCTTCTAATTTAGTGTTAGTGACAAAAATAAAAAAAAATAATAATTTTAAAAAAGTAAAACAGGAGTTCTAATATTTTTTATCAATTTTCCACACTTTAAATTTCCAATGTTATCGTGGTCTTCTCCTCCTCCCCCCATTTATCCTTTCGTCGTGGCCCGCTTGAAATAACTAATATATGCATGCGGCCCGCGTGAAATAGACATATGTATGCGGCCCAGGAGAAAAAAATGTTTGAGTACCCCTGGTCTAAAGTCTTCTAACCAAAATGAATTCTTTTCCCATTTTTTCGAAAATTCAATCGCTTTACGGCAATATTAAATTTTAAAATTATTATTTAGTATAATCATTTTTCTACTTATCTCCAAACCACAAAACACCTTTTCCTTATAGGTTGGTTCCGATTAATAATATATTAATTTTCTCCACATATCCGCGATCTATCCTTATAAGCAGACCTATAATAAAAATGAGCGTGTGTTTGTTAGTTACACGTCATGAAAGTGCAAGTCACTATTACTGTAAGCATGTGCTAACGGTAATACACTTGTATATACCGTATATTCCCGCGTATGAGGCGAAAATTCTTGGAACATTTTAAAGTGAAAGTAAGAAGATCAGCTTATGTACAGTGATTCATCCTTTAAATTTGGGGGTATTTTGAAAGGAGCTTTTAACCTTTAAGGAGGAAAAAAAAGTCGCGTAAATCCTTCCAAATCATGAAGGTTGACTGTCATATATATTTCAAAAACAACAAAAAAAAAAAAAAAAATGTTAGTTTCAGACAGCGTAACCACAAAAATAAAAATATTGTCATTAGCGTTTTACTTTGGATCTGATTGAAGACCCTTTTTACTCGCTCAGCTACATTTTCGTTCATATGGTAATATATTTGAAAACTACAGAATTTTTTTCCCCCAATTCGGTTTATATTCTAGTTTTGAATTTTGTGGACATTTTTGACTAAAAAACACACTTTCGGCTTATATTCGAAATATATTATACATATATTTTTAAATTATCGCCTTTTTTTACCCTTCCATTATTTTTGTAATATTATTTCTAAATATAAATAATACATTCCTTTCGAGAATCACAGCTCTTATCTGTGTTTTTAATGTTATGTGAAAATCTTTTTGTCTATAAAAGAATACAAAACACTTTGTTTTCTATTTTTAAACTATCTACTTAAACTATCTATTATTTTCAAATGCTGTAATAATAAGAACTGATTGTCTTAAATTTTATACTCCCATAAAAATAGTAGCAATTAAGGAATTCAGTTTCCCTCATAGTAATAGTAGCAGTTGATGAATTCAATTTGTCTCATAATAATAGTATGTAGTTGATACATTCAATTTGTCTCATAATAATTGTAGTAGCTAATGAATTCAAAGTAGCAGTTGAGATGAATTCAGTTTCTCTCTTAATATTAGCAGTCAATGAATTCAATCTGTCTCTTAATAATAGTTGTAGTTGTGTTATTCAGTCTGTCTCATAATAATAGTAGTTGACAGGGGCGTAGCTACTGCCGTATCAATGATACGGGGCCCCCAAGCTACAGGGGCCCCAACATCTGTAACTACAGTCCCACTAACAGGGCTCTCATATCTAAAATGAGGCCTTGAAGGAATTTTGACACAGGGCCCCCTTAGAAGTAGCTATGCCAGTGGTAGTTGATGAATTCTATTTGTCTCATAATAACAGTAGTTGGTGAATTCTATTTGCCTTACAATAACAGTAGAAATTGCGAGGCTCAATTTTTCTTATAATAATAGTAGCAACGGATGGATTCCATCTGTCTCTAAAAGCAGCAGTTGATGAATTCAATCTGTCTCATACAAATGGTAGCAGTTAATGAATTCAATTTATCCCATAATAAAAGTAGCCGTTGATCAATTCAATTTGTCTCATAAAAATAGTAACAGTTGATCAATTCAAATGTCTGATAACGACAGAAGAAAAATGAAACAAATATGTACATAACATTAATTACCAAAAAAATTGATTAAATTA
This sequence comes from Trichonephila inaurata madagascariensis, assembly GCA_019973955.1. Lineage (NCBI taxonomy): Eukaryota > Metazoa > Arthropoda > Arachnida > Araneae > Nephilidae > Trichonephila > Trichonephila inaurata. Next base: position 236,445 of record BMAV01015036.1, read on the forward strand.
AACGGTGTATAAATTAAAAACATTACTCCTAATTTTCATTGTCAGTATTCAAATAGTTTTTTTTTTATTATTATTTTTCGCTAATTCTATCACTATTTTAAACTTGCAGGTAAAATTCCTTGACTCAAAGGATTTGTTTTCTCTATACGAGTTATTTCTTCCTGAAAGAGAAAAAAAATAACAGTTTGATGGTTCTTCAAAATCACTTTATGAATTTTCATTTTCTCAAAACTTGAAAATCATGCAAATTTAGGAGCTTTAATAGCAGAAGCTTCTGATCTCACTGTACCTGTTCTGCTAAAAGGAATATGTCTTTCTCCATAATCTTTGCTATTACCTCCACAAGGCTGTTTTTCAAAGAATCAATATTAGAATAAGATTCGCCTTGACAATTGTTTCCGGAAACACCTTTCCAAATTCTTCATATGGTCATTTGGTTGCACTTTCAATTGTTTTGCAGCTCACGTAATTCCACCTATCTGTTACTTTTCATCATTATTCTTTTGATTCATGAAGAACTGGACAATCACGACTTGATATTTGTTTGAAAAATTCCATTTTTCTTTTCTTTCTTTCTTTTTTTTTTGAAGTTATACTTCTTTTTGCGTGTTAGGGAAAAATGATGAGGGTAAATTTTTACGATGCGCGCGCACACCGTTGTCTAATAACTTTGGAAGTTACTGAAAGGCTGTGGTAGCCCACTGGTCAAGGTATCGGATCATGGCGGGCATGTCATGAGTTCGAGCCCAGTACCACTAAAGACCCGCCGTGTAGGGCAGCGATGCACGTTAAATCTGTCGAGAGCTGAAACGTCTTTCCGTTGGTGTGGTGTGGTAGTTAGGAGAGGAAGATGCCAGCTCAGGTGTCGTCCACGTCACTTGACCATGGTTCAAAATTACGTGGTCTTTCGACAAAAGCCCTCGTGTAGCTGAACAGTGCGACGTTAATATTCACTCGGAAGTTACTGAGGGATCTTGGCTATGTGGGTGTTGATCGAATTGGCATGCCCCCTCCACACATGTATTTGATATCTATGTGCTTGTGGTTGGGATAGGGGAGGGCTTGCACACTAAAATATCAGTCCTCCATGTTATTCCTATGAGGTAGGAAATTTTTTAATATGACACTTTTTTGGTGCTAGGAGACTGATATTTGGGGGATTGTAATAACTATTGTTATAAACCATATCTGTTGGGACGCATCTCCACCGGTACATCCCCCTTCTACAGATTTTTGGCCAATATATCGGCACCCGAGCCTCACAGTCCATTCGGACCTGGCTCATTCGATCCCTCTCTATCTGCTCTTCCAGTTACTATAATTTAAGGCTCATAGGGCTATTTCTTCCAGTTTTTAATTGTTTTAAACTTTTTAAATTTATTTAAATTCACAATATCTTGGCTCCTGTTTGAGTCTCGGACATGAGATTTGAACCAACTGTTCCACTCGTCGAGACCCATCCAGTCATCTACTTTATTCCCATCGTGTAGGCATGGGGAGGGCTGAAGCACTAAAATACCATGCTCCCATGTTAATCCTATGGGGACTGGAAAAAATTTCACCCCTCTAAGGAAATGAGCTTGAGACTTGATTTTTGGAGGTCCGCCACATTTTCCCATTAGCACGAGCTTTACGTGGAATTGGCCCCCTCTGGTGCTCCCTCCCCCTACAGGACTTCCCCATTAATAACTCGAATCCTATGCTACATTGGTCGATCGCAATGGCTGGATTCGATTGTTCTCCCTATGAGCATCTTAGATATATTTTTTCAGGACACACACACACACAATAGCCACATTTCTTCACCCATATTTAAAATTTTATAAAATTATTTTAAAGTTTTAAAATTTTTTAAATCCCGCATATCTTAGAGGATTTTTGAGCTTTGTTAATGAAACTCTAACCATAGGTTCTTCTCGTTGAGCTCTTTCATCTGTTATAATTCGTGTGTAGATAGTGGACCTAGGGGGAGCGTTATCACTAAAATTAGAATCCCCATGCTATTCCTATTGGATTCGATCTTTTGATAACGTCACGATATTACAGAGATAGAAGGATGAAACTTTGGTATCACCTGCTACTCTGTGTATCGATGGGATGTACGTGACCATTTGCGTCACAGTTGCTTCCCCCCACGGGGGAGTTAGTTTCGTTTTCCTTTCCCAAGCTAGCGCCGCCTCATTTGCAACTACAGGTACCGGACCGGTTCGAATGGATTCCTCTTGTGTTTCTCCGCAACCGTGTCAATTTTCGAGTTGCTGGGTGCCCTGCTGCTATTTTATTTAACTGTTTTAAATTTTTTTAATTATTTTAAAAGGACCATAACTCGGAGGCTCTTCATGCGGAGATGTCTTAATTTTTTCTTGTAAACTATTCTTCCCACCGAGACATTCAATATGAGGTCTCAGGTGTCACATTCGGTTCACCTAATCTCCCAATACAGTCTGCCGAAAACCCCCCATGTTATTGGTCCTATTGTCCCTGAGCGGGGGTGTTTAAATTTATTTAAATCGTGATTATCTCGGGTTTGGCTGGTCCGATTGACTTAAGGTTTGTATCGTTCAACTCTGCTCTTGACCGCCTTTCGTCCTTGGCCCAGCTTGCCCTGCTCAAGATTTTTAGAAAGATTTTAATCTTGTTACGCCAAAGAAGTATAACTTCTTACTTGCGTACATAAGTACACACACACTTTTTTCTTCTTTTTTATCTTACTTTCTCTATGGATTGATATTCAACTGATGAGAGAACAATACACTTCGATCAGCGAATAAGTTTACAAAAGTAATTATAATCTCTAATAACTGGGTTAAGAAGAAAAATTGAAATATGTGTCGAAGCAAATAAGACAGAAGGAGGGAGAAATAGATTTTTATTGAAGGCTTCGCAATTTTCCGCTACAACAGTGCTTACAGCTGCATTCTCCTTTAATCCTCGTTTAAAAATATTCACTTTATATTATTATAATAGAACACAGATGAAATACCAATTTGTTGATGTATCATAAAATTTTAAAAAGTACTGACCGTAAAATCCGGCGTTTAACACACACTTTTAACACAAAAAATAAGATCGAAACTTACGGGTGCACGTTATACAACGGGTATAAAAATGATAGCTTTAAAAATAATAAAAAAAAGGAGCATAGAAAAAAATTAGGCTTCTACATAAATCGAAACACTGTTTATTTAAGATAAATTTTATTCCTTATGAACTTAAAGGGTTATAATATTAGAAATACGCTGGTTTGTGTGTGTGTGTGTGTGTGTGTGTTGTGTGTGGTTAAAGCTTCGAATAATATCCCAAATAAAAGACTTCAAAACATAAGAGCATTACGCACGTACATTTAAAATTTCTTTGTAAAACATATGGGTGCGCGTGATACGGCGGCAAATATACTTAAAAATTAAAAATTACGGCTTGAAAGTATAAGTGCGCTTTTTACGCCAAATTTCACGGTGATTATGCCACACACACAATAGAGTTAAATCAAACTTGAAAGTAAATTTTATAATTATTTTAGATGTAATAATTAATAGACATATGAATTGTAAAAATTAAAATTCGATTGGCTAATAATTAGTAAATATATGCATTTAAATTATGTACTTCATATGATTATTATCATCTTGAATAATATTGAAAATTAAAGAGAGCTTTTTTTTTTTTTTTCGTTTCTCGTCGAATAGTACTCGCTATTATGCTGTTTCACGTAAAGTGGGGTATATACCCCAATAGAGCATCCAGGAATACATGATAGCAAATGTTCCTTTAGGCTGTTTTCGCCATATGTACGAGAGCGTGAACTTGACGCGCAGCACATTTTCAGACAGAAAAAATGCCTCAATTTTTATAAAAATGTGTGACATTGTAACTCATGCATTTGTTTATAATATAGTGTTTTTAAAATTTCAAAATATTTCATAAATAATTAGTTTTTCCTTTTAACACGTGAAGGGATAGCTCATTTAGCATTACCGTATAGGGAAAAAAATACAAAACACATTTTATAAAAGAAAAAATGTGTCAACTCGGATAAAAAT
>BMAV01015036.1:240584-272609 GCA_019973955.1 Trichonephila inaurata madagascariensis
CAATTTTTATAAAATGTGTGACATTGTAACTCATGCATTTGTTTATAATATAGTGTTTTTAAAATTTCAAAATATTTCATAAATAATTAGTTTTTCCTTTTAACACGTGAAGGGATAGCTCATTTAGCATTACGGTATAGGGAAAAAATACAAAACACATTTTATAAAAGAAAAAATGTGTCAACTCGGATAAAAATGAGTGGCATGATGAAATAAGCGGTTCTCTACAGGATAGTGCAGCCAGAATATAATATTAATGTTTGTGTGTGTGTGTGTGTGAGTACTTTTATATCTGAAAAATATTCCGAAATTTGCCCCCTATTCTTTAACATTAGCCGAAAGATGGCCTTAAACTAAACTTTCTCATACAAACTAGTTTTTCTTCCTACATTATTGCAGTACTTTTTTTCTCTCTTCCCGTTCCACTTTAATGCTCAGAATCAATTTGAGATTTCCCTTGATACAATGTTTTCTTTTTAATTCCTGAGAAAATTGCTGTGGGAAGGAATTCCGCTTTTCTGTTCACTCCGTAGATAATGCAATAAAAATATAAACATAAACAAAGAAAATGTAAGCTATGGGTCTTCTGAGGTGACACAAATTTCTTGTATTTCTTCATCAGAATTACTTCAGGTATCCGACTACGTTCGGGGAACCGTGATTTTAAAAAAGCGCATAAATGGATAATTTTCGTGATATTTAGTGTCACTTAGATTAGAATACATGTATAAAATTGTTTTAAGGACATTTTGACAACAAAAAAAATTATTTAAATACAATATTTCGGCAAAGAATTAACTTAGAATAACCTTTTTTTCCAAAATGTTATCCTTTTGGGAAAAATGCTTCTATTATAATAATATTTTGCCTGTATATAGCTCAGATCTCATTACAGAGGCTCAACTATATGATTTTTGAAAAACTAACATTATTTTCAGAGTTACAACCCATTGAAATAATTATCGGCGTTTTCTTTTCTTAAAATTTCTCCCCTCTGTTCTCGTAAAACATGGATAAACCCACTTCTAAGCTATATATTTCAAAAATTCTAGTTGAGTCTCTGTACAGAGGTCTGAGAGCTATCTACAGGCAAAATATTATTATATAATAAAAGCATTTTTCACAAAAGAAGAATATTTTGAAAATGGGTCATTCTACGTTCATTTTTTGTCAAAATATTGTACTTAAATTATTTTTTATTGCAATACTATTCATAAAACAATTTTATGTACATTTTCTAAACTAAGTGACACTAAATATCATAAATATTATCCATTTATACGCTTTTGCAAAATCACGGTTTCGAACGTAATCGGATATTTTAAATTATGATACGGTTCTATATAAATTTGGAATTGAGAGTTGAAATAAAATAAATAATCTCTATACATTTACAAGGTCAGAAATATTAAAGCATAGAGAAAATAAAACTCTTCGCAGATACAAAACTTACCAAAGTTTAAATTTTTCTCAGTAAACACACAATGTGTTTTTTTGGTTGTTAGCTCTTTGAGTGGCCGAGAAAAGCTAAGTTTCTTTCATATGTTTGAAAAGATAAAATTATAAATATGGTTTCTAAATACGCAATGCTTCTAAGTTTCTATATGATCTCTGTTAAATACACAACAATATTAAAATTTCTCACCTTTTTTATGCCCAACTTTTCTTTGAGTTTCTCATTGTATGAAGCAAAGGATTATATTTTTAATATTACAAAAACCATATAATGTTGTTTTTAAAAAAAAACTTCTGCAAAAATGTATTTATATTTATAAATTTGATACGTGTGTAATACGCGGAAACAAAAAAAAAAAAGAAAAGAAAATTAATATAGTTCGGGTTTATAATCAGTTAATACCTAGACCTAAAATCCGTGCTTTCACTTTCGAAGTATTAACTAACTGAATCCACAATTGCATTTTCCGCTGAAAACTGCTTTATTGAATTATAGAGTTCAATTTCTCACAGAAAGTGAGTGATTAGAACACATTTGCTGTCATCCTCGTCACTTAATCATTGCTCAAAATAACGAAGTTCTTAGCTAAAAAAAAGCTCATGTTGTTTTTCTCTGTGTTACAATGATAATTAAAACATACCAAGTAAAACCATAAATATATAAAATTCTTATCTTTTTATCTTGCGTGCGTATAGTGTGGCTCTTATTAAAGTTTTGCTCATTGGGAAACTAAGATATAAAAAAATAATTTAAAAAAAAAACTTAAATAAGAAGTATTAGGTTGACTAAAAATAAAACCAACTATAACACAAAAGTTTAATTTGGATCGAACAAATTTCCTTTTTTGCTTTGTTTTATTAAATAATCAAATTCATTCAAAATTCTTAATATTTGTGCACTTGCAGTCTTGCTTCTTCAATTAAAACATTTTAGAACAGTTTTTACGCCGATTAATTGATTATTCATTAATGTTTCATCACGAAGTAACATAGACTGTTGGTGATGGACCTCGTAATTCTTAACGATGACCAAGTGACAATAACGATACCTCAGCCGGCAGCCCTCTCTTCAAACTTCCACACCATGGCAGCGTGAGGATTTTGAACCTCGGCAGATTTAATACGCATCAGCCCCACAACACGACGAGCTTTTAGTAGCAGGACTTAAACCCACGACTCGACAGCAATATTTACAAACAAAAAATGAAATTTTTTGAATAATGACAATTTTATTTTTTCCGTCTTTTTTTTTTTTTTTTTTTTTTTTTTTTTCAAACAGTAAAATTGGATTTACTAATTCAACTAAAACAAGTAATATGAAAAAAAAAATTCCTACTTAGATCAACAAAGAGAAAAATTTTATTTTTGCTACTTTTTATTAAATAATTACAATTAATATAAATATATATATACATTGGACACACACAGAATCACAACTTTAAGTGGTAATTAATTTTTATTGATTATCATTAAAGCAGAGGTCGTCAAAGAGGTGGTCTACGAGAAAATTTCGCTGGTCCCCAGAAAAATGTGAAATATACTTACTCATCACGTTAAGCTATGTTTTAAGATGCATTGAAAGATAATTCGATTCATATAACAATAACTTAACACTTTAAAAAATCATATTAGTGGTCCGCAGAATTTAAATTAAGAATTTACTGGTCCGTGAGGTCACAAAAAATTTGGTGACCGCTGCATTTAAGTATCATATCATCCAAAACAATCGAGTATATAAAATTTCAGTTCAACTGAATGCTTTAAAACGTGAGAGAAAAACCTTTTCGCAACACAAGTCGCCAAAAGGGTCGCTAAGTCGCCAAAAAGGATGCCAACGTGGCTGTGTGTATTTGTAATTTTTTAAATAATTAGTTTTAATCAATTAATTTTTATTATTTATAATTAAATTATTGCATTGTCATCCAAAATAATTATGTATACATAAAATTTCAGCTCAATTGAGCGCTTTAAAATGTATTTTATTAACAATTGAAAATTCCACCAAGATAAATAAATAAATAAACAAATAAATAAATAAATATATTGAGAGAGTGTGAATTAATAGTAGGAATTGAATAAACTAATCCCACAATATCATCGTGACCGTCCTAGCTGAATGATTATGTTCACGAACACGTGGCCGGTGTTGTCTCTGTCAGGGACTTCTTAAAACATCTTGAGGCCCTGAGCCCCAACGCAAAAGTAGACCCTGGGCCCAGTGGCATAACGGAGAAAATTTGGGCCCCCTGCAAAGTCAGATTTGGGCCCCGTAGAGCCGTACGTTACGCTACTACCTGGGCCCCTACCCAAAAGTAGACCCTAGGTCCCTACACAAATGTAGAACCCCTCTATGACCCATAAAAGTAAACAATACAGAGCATACGTTATCAAATACTCGTACAAATAATAACCCGAACCAAATAAATGCGTATGACTTAAAATTGTGCAGAGACCACAGCTCGACCGACTACGGTCATCACATGTAGTCAGTTGACATACCGTCCGAAAATCCCAGTTTTTCGAAAAATACAACCGGAAATAATATTTGACCGTTGAAATTATTCGAATTATGATCTTATTATGGCTGAGTCGAGAACGAGACTTGGCCCCCATTGTGGTCTAGGCCCTGAGCGCAGTTGATCCCTGCCTTAAGACGTCCCTGGTCTCTGTCGGTTCCTGGGTTATGTCCTGTTGCCACTAAAGACCTGCAGTGTAGAGTAAGTGAGTGAATATCAACGTCGTTCTATTCAGCTGCACGAGGGCTTTTGGCAATGGACCTCATAGTTTTGAAAGATGGTCAAGTGATGTGGACGACACCTGAGATGGCACCCCTGTCTTAACTTCTACACCACACATACAGGAGGAAATTTGAGCATCGACAGATTTAACGTGCATTGCTCCCCTGCACGGCAGGTCTTCAGCTCGAACGCATGACATGCCGGCCACAAGTCCGTTGACCACCAGGCAACCGAGGCCGTGTAGAGGAGCTAATGCACGTCAAATCTGTCGAGGCCCAAAGTCCTTCCGTTGGCGTAGTGCGGTACTTCGGAGAGTGGGGTAGTAGCTCAAGTGTAGTCCTTGTCACTTGACCGAGGTTCAAAATTACGAGGCACTATAAAAAAAAACCCTGTTGTTTTTTCGCGAGTGACGTTTATTAAATACTCACTCACAATATAATCAGATAAAGGCATCATTTATTAAAATTTTATTTTATTATTTTTATGACCAATATTTTAACGAAAATTTCTAGTTTGTTATTTAATTAAAATGTATTTAAATCTTATATCTTTTTTTTTAGAAATCCTATATGTGTTTCGTATTTATAAATTTTTCAATACTCTAGAATTGGCGAGACGTATGACGAATGTCAATTTTTTTCAACTCATTTCACAAACCGAATACATTTAATAATTAATACAAAAATAATGCACTTTCTTTTAGTAATTTAAAAATATTAATTAGGATTCTGAAAAATATTGCATCACGCAATGTTGTAATTTTAGCTCTAGGAGACAAATAAATTCATCTATTTTTTAGCAAAAATCAGTGATAAGGATGTTTTTTTGGAAGGAGGGGAGGATACGATAAGTTTCGATTGAATTATTTCTTGGTAGATCTTTAGATGAGTTCAAAGAAAAATAATTTTTTTTTTCATTGAAAAATAATAGGTGGGTCAAAGATTCTTTTTTCTTACAATAAACATTTATATTCTTTTTTTATTATTATAATTACTGTTTGTGCGAGATGTTTCAAAAATAGTTCATTTTACTGAAGATCATAAAGATTAGCAAAGTAATTGACAACACTGATGTTTTTCTATCTATCATTTATTTCGTTGTAGACAAAAAGAAAGTGTAAGCTTTTTTACATCAAAATATATAGGGTCACTTTTTTTTATCTTTAAAATATTTGATTTATTTTCATTGCTTAGATCGTGCTGCCATCTGTTGAATACACATTTGACTCGAAATTAAGCTAATTTTTTTAATTTTTTTTAATCTGTCGCTTAAATTCTTTTGAACTTTATCGTAACTTATATACGCATTACAGTAATTGCAATTATAATAAGTTTTAATTTTCCTTTCCATTTTGATATTATTAATGAAATCTTAAGGGATGGAGGTTAGAGTTATTTATAGTTCTTAAATATTTTCTGTTATTCTAATTTTATTTTTGAAATTTCCTTTTTTTTTTCACACTGATTAAAAATTATTGTTATTATTTTACTTATTTATTTATTTGTTTTTTTAACAGTGTTATTACTTTATTCCATGCTTTCACTAAATTCAAATTAACGGACGAAATTTTGCATGTGTATAGTATTGCCATCTGGTGGGTAATATAGACATTATATCCTTCATTTCTGTTACTACACGAGAGAGAGTATAAAAATAAATTTCTAAAATTATTTCCGAAACGTCGAAATCGATTAGTGAAAGACATATATTTATGATATGTCGAGATATCGTTAAAGGGGTGCTTTTATGCTTCCAGTTATCTGATTCAAGCAAGAAAAGAAACAAAATAATTTAAAAAAACTACTTGCGTAAAACAAAGATAAAAAAAACACTCTTTTTTTTCTTCTTTTTTTTTTAATCTTCCTATCGACAAATTATCTTTAGATGAATGCTTATCTTTGTGCAGTTTCTAGGGCAGAAGTTCCTAAATATTTAGGTCGCTTATTTAGTACTTTGCTCTCATTAGGTTAAGAGTCAATTCTAAGAAAACGAATAACGTTTTGGAAAGAATTCAGATAACTTTTGTTTTGAGTCAAGAGTCTTTGCTATTTGTAACACACCACTACAAAAAGCGAAATTAAGAAACGCGTGGCGATTTCTTTTGAACTCCATGGTAGCTTTGTTTCGGTTACATAAGTAAAAAAATTTTTAAAAAAGACATCATTTGAAATAGTATATTATTTTACACAATTTTTAATGTATAAAAATAAAGACGCAAACGTTTGAAACACCTGACTTTTGAAAAGAGAATTTCATTTTTCAATGTGCGTGCACCCTATTAATCCTCAGAATGATATATTTTTTTAAAATTGGGACATGTGTGAATCTACTCTTCGAATGCAATGAAGTTTTACCAAAAGTGAAAATGTTTTTATAAAAATTAGACAATTATCTTTGAATTAAAAACTTTTATCTTTTTTGTTTGTTAAATTATACAAATCAAATTGTATTTTAAGAATGCAGTAATCAAGTTAAAATATTTTGCGATATGAATTATGAATCGAAATCTTATAAAGAATAAGTTTTTTGTGGTTTTTTAAACATCCCTCTGAAGGTATTCAAGGATTATTGACGGTCAAAAGGGTCCTTAACCCAAACTGATTTGGCACAAACCAGCCCCCGGGAAACCCAAAACCCCCACCGCTATATTGAACAAAAATTTCCTTTAAAATTTCTTGAAATATTTAATGTGGATTAAAAAACAAAGATCACCATTTATTAGAAAACTTTGGCTTCTTTTTTTTCCCCCGTCAAATTTTTTTTCGACTACGTTGGGCCTGATTATGCAAAAAATAAAGGGATTATTTATGATATTTATTATTAGTTGAAAAAATGTTTAAGTTTTAAGAATAGTATTGAATAAAAAAATTTATTTAAGTAAATTTTTTGAAAAAAAAATGAACATAGAATGACCCATTTTAAATTTTTTTTTTATGAAAACTAACTTTTTATAAAAATATTTTCCTTTTATTTAGTTATCTCAAAAACAAATTTTGAAATATATAGCTTAGAAGGGGGTTTATCCATGTTTTACAACAACAGGGGGGAAAAATTTTAAAAAAAAAACGCCGATAATTATTTTAAGGGGTTTTGTAACTCGAAAATAATGTGAATATTTCAAAAATCATTGTTGAGCCTCTGTACAGAGGTCTGAGCTATATACAAAAAAAAATTTTTTCTAAGCATTTTTCAAAAGGGGAAATTTTTGAAAAAAGGTTATTCTCAAGTTCAGTTTTCCAAAGTTATTTAAAAAAATTTTTTTCAAAATTTCCCTTAAAAAATTTCTTTATAACATCCTGTGATGATATTTTTTCCCGGATCCAGTAAGCTAGAGGTGGGGGTTATCAAAATGATGAGACATTTTGGGTTCTTAATCAACTTTTTTAAGAATAATTATATTACTTAATTTAATTGACAATTTTTCTTAAAGTGAGAGTTAACCTTAAACCTTGTATTCAAGTCAGAAACCCAACTAGACATTTATCTTAATTATAAAAATAAACCGATTCATCCTTCCTATAAAATAACCTTTTGCAGATCTCCCAAAAGTGATTGGTATATCTAAAAAGAACTGAATTCGGTTTCCAACTTCTTTATTGAACAATCTTTCTTCCAAAACATGGGAACAAATCGATCAGAATGATTCCACACTAAGTTATTTTAAACTTGCCCTCTTTATCATCAAAGCTACCCTTTTTAAAGTATACCCTTTTACATATTCGTTTTCCTTGGTATTGGGTTAAATTTTCCTATTAATTGGCCGTCAAAAGAACATGGAGTTATGTTAGCAGAAGGACGCGGAGCGTCAATCCCCAAGAAAAAAAACTGATTTATAAGGGTTCTCAATTCCTTAATAAATTCCAAATCTCTATTTTGAATTTTTCGCTTTTTGAGTTTTATTTAAATTTTTAATCTTAAATCCTTATTTTTAAAATAATTTAATATTTATCTTTACTTTAATTTTTATTACTATCTTAGAATTAAATTTAAATTCAATTTAAATTTAAAATTTTAAAATCTGACAATAAATTTTACCCATTCTAGGCCAACATTAATAATTTCTGTTTAATTCATGCCCCCCTCTCACTTTTTTAAAATTTATACTTAAAGTAACTATACATTTTAAATTTTCTAAAAAAAAATTTTTTTGGGTGCCAGACCCAAACTTTGCACTTTTTTCATCACTGCCTATGGGCTGGATTTTCCCCTCCACGTGAAGTTTTTTATAAATTTTCAGGGGCTTCCCTGAAATGAAAACTTTCTGAGTCATTGTTTCCTCTATGTTTCAAAAATCAATTAATTTTCCTTTTACATTATATATTTTTTGAATTTACAATAAATTTTCATTCCCCCCCCTGGTTCCAAAAAAACCCCAATGACCCGCACCCCTTTTTTATTATTGTTGGGGCCCTGACTACGCCCGTTTCCCAACCGATTTAAAACACGCCTACAAAAACAAATATATAAAAATTATACTTTCCCTTTTCAATAAACTATTATAACAAATAACCAAAGGAATTTTTCATCTCACGAAGTCATACATTGAACAAACAAATGTGCAAATTAAAATTTTTTTCTCCCGAAAAAAATTTTTTTAAAAATCAAAAAATTAAAATAAATAAAACCATTGTAGTGTTTGATTTTGTTTATAACAACACCGCCGAGACTTCTTTTTTTCAATAATTCTTCCGACCACTTTTGGAAGATCATAAAAAAAACCAAAAACCGATTTTTATATGTTCTCCCCCTTCTCCAACGATGAGGTGCTACCACTTTCCCTCAGACGGTTTCTTGTTTTGCTTGTTGTGGGCGTTTTCCTTGTCGTCCCCCTTTTTTGATTTCCCCTTTTTCTCCTTGGGTGGTCGGGATTCCTGTTCTGTTCTCCGGGGTGGCCCCCGTTTTCGTGTTCATCTGGAACCATTGTTCTCTTCGTTCTTCTTCCTACTTCTAAAAAAGTACGGGTGAAAAAATTGTCTTTTATTTCTGTTTTTGGGGCCCCTTTTTTGCCACTTTCTTTGTGGTCCCCTGACACTCCCGATCTCTTAAAACCCCCTAATACCTTTTCCTTTTTTCTTTTACTTTCACCCCAAATGAACTAGGAAGCGATCTAAGGTTTGGCGTTTATGGGGCCCTTTTGTTTTTTTTTTTGATTGGGCCCAACCCTTTTTTTCCTCTAACTTACGTTTCACCGAGATTTTTTTTTTTATATTGTGATTCATTTTAAACCTTTATGTCTTTTGAAGTACGGTTTCCTGACTTGATCTTATTAATTTTGGGGTCGTTTTTCGACCTCGTCACACCCATGACGATATATTCTTTTTTATCTATTTAACCCTTAATCTTTTTCCTGATTTCCCTTTTCAAAATTTTTTTGTTTTTTTTTCTTTACTCTATAAGGTCCTTCAAATTTTTTTTTAAAATTTGCGAGCTTTTTTGGTGCTGAACTTAAAAGGGGGTGTTTCCAAAAGACCCAATATTTTCCTTTTTTTTTATTTCTTTTCTTGTCTATTATAATATCTTTCCCACCTTTCCTGTTTAATTTTCCCCAAGTCTAGCTTCCTAAAGCTTTTCGATATTTTTTTTATTTTAATTTTTATTTCCGAGATCATAACTAGTTTTTTAAATGGTGTAATCAATTTTCGACCCAAAAAAAATTCACAGGTGATTTTCCCCTTGTTTCATTCACCCCCTACCCAATGCGTAAAAATCAAGAATTGATCCCAAGTATCGTGTTGGTCATTAAAAATTTGCAATCATTTGTATATATCTCGATTAACTCTTTCAGTCCGATTTGCGTGGTGAATGCAAAGTCTTCACATGCCTTATGCCTAATTTTTCCTTGTGCTCTTTCGGATATAAATTGGGGATCATTATCACTTATTAATTTTATTGGAGCTCCATAACGCGATAAAAGTTATAAAAAAAAAAAAATATCCGCTATTATAGAGATGAGGCCTTTTTTAAAAGGGATAATTTCGCCCTTTTTTAAATGATCGGTTATTTCTAAAATATAGCGATTCGCTTATTCTCATTAGATCGGGCCTAACAAATCTAACGTCACTATCTCATTTGGATAATTTGATATAATTTTTTAATCGACCAGCTGGTAACGCGTTTTATAGTTTTAACTTGGCACATATGGCATGTAGAACATATTGATCAATGGATTTTCTCATGTCGGAAATAACCGTCCGAATTTTATACGTTTTAAATTTCCCCTGTGTCCCGTATTGGTTTTTCGAAATTCTTTATTATTTCATTCCTTAAAGAGAATGCCGCACACCCAAGCGTTTCGTGTTTTTCAAAAAAAAAATCCTTCAAAAACGGAAATCGTGGGGCCAACTCACATATCGTTGCATTAACCAGTTATCTTCCGGTTTTTTTAAAACTATAGGGGTGACCTAACTGGGCATTTTTGTTCTGTTTTTAATTGTTCCCGGGAAATACTAAATCCCTTTATTTGGCCAATTTTTTTTCTCCCCATACTTTCCCCGGGTTCCGTGTATTACCCCCGCATTTGGTTGGTCTTTTTTTCTATATTGAATTCTGCTAATTTGGTGCCCCTTAATATCCCCGCAAATTTTTGCGTATTTAAAAGGGCCGGGGGATCCTTTTACTTTTTAATGGGCAATATTCCCAAATATTTCTGAATTTTTCAACCCATACTCTGTAGACTTTCTTTTTCGGTTCTGTATAATTCCTCTCTGGTTTGTTCAGTGTACGTGCCCAAATACAACGGTCTTTTTTGTTGATTAAGCTGCCCCTCCGATCGAACTGGCACTTAAAAACCCAAATTTGCCCAAAGTTTGGAAATTTTTAAAAACTGGCGTTTTTTTCCGCCTCGACCTCTTCGAATGCCTTTTGGCTTTTGACCGACTTTTTTAAATTTTGAAGATTATAAAGTGGTCAAAAAGATCCGCAAAATTTTTTTAATAAATTTCGCGTACCATTACACCAAAAACTTGGAAACCCCTTTTTTTGGTTACGGGGGGGTTTATCTCTTGTATAGCTCAAACCCTTTGCTCATCTTTTTTAAATTTCCCTTTTTTCTAATAATTAATCCAAATTTTCAATTATCCAAATTTGCATTTTTTATTTAATGTCAATCCCATCCTTAACCAAAAAAAAATTTCCCCTTAAAGCAAAAAGGGGTGAATGATGGAATGAGATAATCACATCGTCCATATATCACTCCAAATTTCCTTCCCGGTTTTTGGGGGTTTATGTCAATTGCCGAAAATTGGGGCTGCCCCTGATAAACCGAATGGCATCCGCTTAAAAGCAAAGTGCCACTTTTACTACAAATGCGGTCTTAAAATATCACTGGGGTTTACTGCCATTTAAAAGTAAATTTTTGATCAAGAAAATTATTGTTGTATGGGTGTTCGTTAATAAATCATCTATTAACGGTAAAGGGTATCCGGATATTTTGTGATCGAATTTAATTTTCTATAGTCTACAAATCTATATGCCGGTTTCCCGGTTTAAATTTTTTTTTCGCTCCCGGTGACGCGTAGGGGATTGAATTGGAACAACGTTTCCTCTTTTTTTTTGTGGGTCTATTATTTTTTTTCGGTCCCTTTGGCCTAAAATTTATGGGGGTTTTTCCCCGTGTAAATTTCATGGTATAAAACTGGTAAGACCTGGTTTGCGGGGAAAAAAACCCCCTTTAAACAAAAAAAATTTTTTGTATTTTTTGTTTTCTCCCTCCCCAATTTTGTTTAGATAAATCTATCTAAACCCTTTTCCCTTTTAATTGGTTCAACCTCCTTATTTATTTGAGAATCTGGAATTTTCAACGATTGATAAAAATTTAATACTATCTTTGCCCCTTATAAAATCAAAAAAAGAATCGGGGATTCTTCCGTAACCATGAAATGACCAATTTCTTTCGAAGTCTGATGCGAATATTAAAACTACGATCCCCATGTTTTGGCATTTTCCACCCTTTGAACCTGGGCTCGCGATTTTTAATTTGCTTATAAAAATATTTTCTATATACTTCTTCCGTATAAATGATTTATCTGCTCCGGTGTCCCTTCGCTTTCAAAAATGTGTTATTTTAAAAAAAGGGGGCTGGGGGTTTTCGGGGGAAACATATCGGAGAAAGAATTTTTCTCTTGTCGATACTTTTGGGGGTTTTCTTTCCCCTTTCAATTTTAATCTTTTATCCCTACCTCGCGAAATTTTCACTTTCCCCCATTTCTACGGGCCCCCCTATTAAAATTTTTTCCCCATTTCCAAAGGTAATTTTTTTGAATCTCATCACTATTTTGAAATCTATTCCCTCGAACCCTCTATTTCTTTTGGGTATTCTCTAAAAAATTTTTCTACTGTTATTTGGTCTACGTCCTACTTAAATTCCTCCCGTTTTACTATTAGCATCAAAATTAGGCATCCATGCCATTTTTACCCCGTCTTTCTATATTATCATTCTGAACCCCTTTTTTAAATTTTCAAAAAATATCTCTTTTTCGAAAGCCAAGCTTCCAAAAGTTGTACCCTGTTCGTGGGGTTGGCCCTTTCCCTAATCCTGGGTTTTTGGTTCGAGTCGAACTAAAATATGATCCCCCTCTGCCTGGGACATTCCCAATTTTTAAAATTCTCCTTTTTTTGTAAAAATAAACGAAATCAGTGGGTTCCTGATTTCTTCCCCGCTGGGACGCGTAAAATTGTGTTTTAAATTTTTCTTTTTTTACCGCGGGAAAATTTCCAAATTGCCGAGCTGCGCAAACCGTGCTGATTTTGCACTAACACCGATCCAAAAATCGATACCAATCGGCCCCCTTCCCGGGCGTGGGGCCCTGACGTTCGGGGGTTTCAAGAACGAGTTTTCCCGATTCGATAAACTCTAATGTTCTTGCCCTGAAAAAAACATTTCGGTGCGTTCCTCCACCTGCATTACCCCCCCCAAAATTATCCCGTTCGGGCCATTGCGACATAGCACCCTTTGGATGACTATGTCTTTCCGGATCCACGCTAGAGGTGGGGATTATCAAAATGATGAGACATATTGGTTCTAATACAACTTTTATTAGGAATAACTTATATTACTTAATTCAAATTGACAACTTTCTTAAAGTAGAGTTAACACCCACTAAACCTTGTATTCAAGTCAGATCACGCAACTAGATCATTTATCTTAATTATAATAATAAACCGATTCATCTAACTCCTATACAAATATTACTTTTGCAGATCTCCTTCCTTCAGTGATTGGTGATATCATAATGAACAATATGGGGTTTCCAACTCTTTATAATGATTGAATCTTTCTTCCAAACTATAGGACATCTAACTCTTGATCAGAATGATTACACACCAAGTTATCTCTAAACTGCTGCTTTTATCGATCAAAAGCTTCTATCCTTTTAAAGTATATCTCATTTACATATTATATTCGTTTGTCTCTGGTATCTAGGGTTGGAAAGGTTTTGCCATTAATCGTGGCCGTCAAAGAACATAGGAGTTATGTTAGCAGAAGGACGCGAGAGACGTCACAAATTTTATACATGTATTCTAATCTAAGTGACACTAAATATCATGGAAATTATCCATTTATGCTCTTTTTTAAAGTCACGGTTCCGAACGTAGTCGGATACCTTAATTGTTTTGGAAAGATATTTGTTACAAAATAATCGAAAAATATTCGTCATCTTTTACCATTTATCGAGAAGAGGATTAATGCCTTCAAGGTAGAAACAGAGTGGTTTCGAAGCAAAATAGTCAACAAGCTAGTGTTTCACGCATGTGTACCACTGGTCTTTCAAATATGAAGACATCGATCTGATTAAATAATAATCAAATTAAGCCAAGTTTGGAGAATACGTCGCACAACTTCTCAGCCTAGAGAGAAGAGGTGTACTTGTGTTTCATGTTCATTTTTCTGTATGAGAACGAGCGTTGTCCTGCAACAATATCACTTTGGGTCTATGAGACAAAAAGTTTGGAAACCTCTAGTTTAGAGGAATATTGTACCATTCTTCATGGAGATATTATGAAAGTTGCTGGAGGAGGATATTGATTCCATATTGAACGCTCTAAAATAGACCATTATTCAGTTCAATTATATTGAGATCGGGCGATCGTGAGGACCAAAGTAGATCTTTTGTTCATCAAGCCATGATTGTGCAAGTCCCGCTTCATGGATAGGTGCATTATCATCCTGGAAAATTCCATCTCCTGTATGAAACAAAGTTTGTATCATTGAGTGGATCTGGTCAGCTAAAATTTCTGTATACTTCTCCCTGGTGATCCTTTCTTTCAGGGTTACGATTGGAAGACCAAGACATGGTTGCCCATATGAAAGTTCCACCTCCATACTTAGCAGATGGAAGACAATCATGGTCATACACTTGTGCAGGTGTCCTCCAAACGAGCACCCGTCCTGTTGTAGGAGAAAATGTGAAAGACAATTAGGCAGACCATATTATTTTCTTTCACTTCTCACCAGATCTTGTGAGCGTGACACCAGTGCAGACGACGTTTGGTATTAACATCTGTAACAAGTGGCTTGGAAATTGCTGCTCTTCCGTAGATGTTCTGTTTATGAAGGTGCCTTCTAACTGTAATCATTGGCATGGTAGAATCCAGATGCTGATTCAGTTTTGCGGTTACTTTTACTGCAGTTGTTCTCTTTTTAGACATTACAATCCGCTTCAATACCCGTTGGTCTCTTTCACTGAGCTTCTCTTTCCTTCTGTTATTCTGCTTTGCCGAGCTTGTCTTGCAGCGCTGTATGTATGCTGTCATGACTTTAGACACCGTACCTCTAGAAACGCTTAAAAGTTGGGATGTTCCGGTCATACTTGCTCCAACTAGTCGGGCTCCAAGAATTTGGCCTGTTTGAAACTCTGAGAAGTCCAAAACTTTACGCCTTTGAAAAAAAATACAATATAACAACCACATATTACCAGACATATACATTTCTATTTATAAAAAAACTGATAGCAATTATTATATTTAAATGCTTACGAAGCTTCACAAGTGTTTCCCTTATTTGTATACATACAAGTGTTCCCCCTTACATGTATACATATTTATATACTTATGTGTGTATATATATATACCTTTTAAATATCCAAATGTTATTCTTGAATTTAAAATTTATAGTACTGCTTCTGGTAAATTGATATACAATCAGTTTTACAAAATATTATATATAATCTTAAAGTTGCGGCTATTATTAAAAATAGGGATCACCACACACACACACACACACACACACACACACACACACACACACACACACACACACACACACACACACACACACACACACACACACACACACACACACACACACACACACACACACACACAAAGTCTAAGTTAATAAAACTAATATTAATCAACTTACAACTGAATACCTAGATTAGTGGTTCGTGAACTTACGGTGACCATGGACCCCTTTTTGTACCAAAAACGTAGTCGAGAACCCACAAGTTAAATAAGTCAATGCATAATAGGAAAACTACTGATTTAACTTTGATGTCCCGAATGGTAAATGTTGATGTAAAATAAATTGCAAATAAACCATTGTGGTATCTGAAGTAATATTTATTCAAGTTGTAATTTTTGTATTAAAATATAGAAACACACTTTTCCGGTGAGATGGGTGAACCAATGAGATGGTTATCTTCGTACAATACAAAGAATACTTACAGCTTTCAGTTCAGAACAAAGGAAAAATTGTTGCAATTTCTTTGTATCTCGGATCATGCACAAAATAAAACTAAACTGTTGACCAGATGCACGACTCTTTTGTACAGCCATACTTTAAACAAATTATTGCATGTATAACGACGATACTCCGTTTTTATTTAAACCTGCATTAAATGGCCGCATCCATGATTGGTCCGACTTCCATCGTGGGACACTTGTCATTACTTTATGTATCTAAAAATTTTCATTCTAAAATTTTTAATTGTTGCCCTACGTAACACGTAACACGTACGTTAACAAGTAAAAATCATTCCTAATTTATTTTAACTTTCAGAATGTTACGAATTTTGTGTAATGAATGTTAAAAAAAGGTGTAAATAATATATATCTGGATGTGTAATACGTTTATATTACTGTATGTTGTATTTATTTTATGTTAAAATTGTAATCTTCGCAAGCAACGCCGTTCCTTACATTATAATGGCGATTCAATGGAAACGGCGAAATCTTGATGATAGAGCCAAGTTGGCATCATTTTTGGCGACCATTTTTCGCGAGTTCGCTGGCATATGGATTCTTCGGGAAATTACGGGAAAAATGTACTAAAATCACGATCTATGACTCCTGCAGACTTTTCGAAAAAAATCCGTGAATCCCATAAATAGGGAGTCGCTCGCTGAAACTGAGTTAGTCTTGCTTCGACCAATGTAGAATTATTGTTTTGACTAGTGTTTAGTTGGTATCGTTTTGACCGTTGAAGAGTCGCTCAACTATTAGGACGAGCGAATGCTTGTGAATAACTTTAACATACTTGTGTATTTTAGACCAGGGGTGTCCAACACACGGCCCGCGGGCCGCATGTGGCCCGCCTACTCTTTTTAAAAAGTTTTAAATATCAGGTTTTTAAAGTTTTTTCATTTTGAAATTTATTTGAGGGGAAATTTATATATATATATATCTACAATGTATTTGCCTCTGTTCTTGTTTTAAAGTAAATCCTTTTTGATAGTAGAATTGTTCTTTAGATTAAAATAAATTTATATTTTATCAAACAGTTACATTTGATTTTACTATAGTAAATTACTTTTTAAATAAATTCCGAATTGCATTATGCAAATCCTTTACTATGGATGGTACATGATTCTCTGTGTGTGCGACTTTCATTTCTCCTCCTTATTTTCTGTTTAGATTGCCCAAAAAACAAGAGGCAATCAGAGATGTTTTTTAAAGTTAAAAAAAAATATTCAGGAAGGTAAAGATAAAGGACAATGTATACTTAATCGTTTGCGCGAATGACAGCACTATCAAATTTCAACAATGAGTAACGAAAGATCAATTCAAAAGGAACACCGTAATTTTCAAGAAAATGGCAACTGTAATATTTTAAACATTATTTGATCATTGCATTTTTATATTATATAAATATTATTATATTATATATGTCTGTATACATGAAAAATAATGAAAACAATAATAATAATTCATTCTGTTTTAAATTTTCACTCCAATAAATTTTTTTTTGTTTCCAAATCTGATATAAAGGTACATATTTTTATGTGCGGCCCGCGAGATTATAATGTTTTTCCGAAGTGGCCCGCAAGGTCATTTGGATTGGACACCCCTGTTTTAGACACTGATATTTATGTCTAAGCGACGTAGAAGGTGTGAAGACATTCTGGTATTTATAAAGCTAATTTTAGCGTTTCCTGTATTTCAAGAATTGTTTTTCGACAATAAATTTCTATCGCTCCAGAAGAACTGTCTTGATCTCTGAGACTGATAGCATAAAATCCTCGAACCCCAAACTACGCAACAATAATAATGAAAAGGGGTTACAAATATTTTACTTTATATTAAAATTTTCATGAACCCCCTAACATTGTTTACGGACTCCCAAATTAAATTTAATTTTCCATAGACCTCCTCAGCACTCACAAGGACCCTCAGAGGTCCGTAGGAACCACTTTAGGAACCTATATATGACCTATAGATACAACATAACATATTCTAGATTATAAATTAAATAGTAAATTAAAATTTTATTCCAGAATAGTATAATATTTATATATCATTATATAGGAATATATAGTGATTAACTATATTTACAGCGTATAAGTTTATGATAACAAAAATTTTAAAACCTTTGTAAAATATAATTTAAAAAATGATTACCCGATTAAATCATGCATTTTCCAAATCTAATTTACATTTAAGGTATCCGACTACGTTCGGAGCCGTGATTTTGCAAAAGCGTGTAAATGGATAATATTTATGATATTTAGTGTCACTTAGTTTAGAATACATGTATAAAAAATTGTTTTATGGACATTATGAGAAAAAAATTATTTAAATACAATATTTTGGCAAAAAATTAACTTAGAATAATCTTTTTTCCTAATGTTCTCCTTTTGTAAGAAATGCTTCTATTGTATTAATATATAGCCTGTGTATTCAGCTCAGACCTCTATACAGAGGCTCAACTAGAATTTTTGAAGTGCATAACTTGGTTTATCCATGTTTTACGAAAACAGAAGGGAGACATTTTAAGAAAATACGCCGATAATTATTTCAAATGATTGTAACTCTGAAAATAATGTGAATTTTTCAAACATCGGATACCTTAATTGTTTATTATTTATCTCATTTAATTATAGATGTAGCTATCCTTTGACATGTTTTGATAATTATTTGATTTTGATTTTTCTCTTTCATTTTTTTTTAAAAGTATTTAAATTTTATAAAATCGTTTTATATTTTCTATACATATATATCGTTGATTATGTTAAATCTACTTTTTGCTAAATTATTTCTTTATACATTAAATACTGTGATTCCTTTTGTTGGTTTCTTCAGTGGAGTAAATAGATTATTTTTCGATAGTCTTGGATTATGGGGATTTAGATTTATTTCGAATGAATTTTAGTACTTTTACATTTTTATATAAATATTTTATATTATTTCTTAATATATTTTTCTTCTAAATTTCTTTTCAACCTAGTGATAAAGGTAAATAAAGTAAATGGTTTGCTCCTTAAGGTATGCGACTACGTTCGGAACAGTGATTTTGCAAAAGCCTATATATATATATAACTGGATAATATTTATATTTAGTGTCACTTTGATTAGAAAATGTATGTAAAATTGTTTTAAGAATAGTATTACAATAAGAAATTAGTTAAGTACAATATTTTTACCAAAAAGGAACTTAGAGTGACCCATTTTCAAAATGTTCTCCTTTTGCGAAAAATGCTTCTATTATAATAATATTTTGCCTGTATATAGCTCAGACCTCTGTACAGAGGCTCAACTAGAATGTTTGAAATATATAACTTAAAAGTGGGTTTATCCATGTTTTATGACAACAGAGGGGAGAAATTTTGAAAAAAAACGCCGATAATTATTTCATTGGGTTATAACTCTAAAAATAATGTGAATTTTTCAAAAATCATAGTTGAGCCTCTGTACAGAGGTCTGAGTTATATACCGGCAAAATATTATTATAATAGAAGCATTTTTCACAAAAGGAGAACATTTTGAAAAAAGGTTATTCTAAGTTAATTTTTTGCCGAAATGTAGTATTTAAATAATTTTTTTGTTAAAATGTCCTTAAAACAATTTTATACATGTATTCTAATCTAAGTGCCACTAAATATCATGAAAGTTATCCATTTATGCGCCTTTTTATATATATAAAATCACGGTTCCGAACGTATAGTCGGGCACCTTAACATAACCCTGTAATGTTAGCCCTAAGCTAAGAATGAGTTATTTTGACCTGTACTGTTGTACTACTTTTTTCTTCTTTTTTTGCTTAATATATTACTTTAAGCTAAATTTTTGATGAATTAATATACAATGAGGATTATAAATAAAGTTCTACTTTCAAAATGCTGTAAAAAAAAAGAACCATTGGTCTGAATGATTTCAAATTTGAACTGAATATACTTGAAAAGAGGGAAACGGTATGGCATAAGAAAAAAAAAGTTCCAAACTGTGTGAATAGATAATGCTGTAAGTAAGATAATGAAAGTGAATTCGGCAACAAGTGACATTTTGAATCGAGTCACATTGGTTTTGGCATGAGTTGTGCAGTAAACCAACTGCGCCGTTCAATGTGCATAACTGTTTCGGTTCTTTTGAGGAAAAATATGACTTCCAAGTCATTTAACAGTTGTTGCACTGTTAGTGGAAAGCCCATCCACTACTGCAAGCTCGTTCCACATTCGATGGGAAAAATCAGTTTTTAATTGTCCTTGGGCAAAAAACCGCATAAAAAACAACAATAAAAACGCCAATGATTTTTTTCCTCCTTTGTCATACCTGTTTCCTTCTTCAAGTATATTTAGTTCCTCTTTGAAGTCATTCCGAGAAGTAGCTCTTTTACAGCATTTTGAAAGTGAAACTTTGATGTAATAACCACCTTGTATATTAAATTTCGATGAGTGAAACGCGTAGAATTAAAAAAAAAACTAAAATTTACATTCCCGACTTTTTACTATAAACTAGTAAGCTTGATTATTTCTAGAATTGTATATTATTCGCAACCAAACACAGTGTTTATTATTATTATTATTATTTTATTTCTAATGGGCTGCGAATTAACCATTTGTGACAGGCTCAAGCGTTTTTTCATTAACATGTCCATTTGCGTTCTTTGGGACCAGAATAAATGTGTGGCAATACTTTTCCAACCAACCCGTGAAGGAAAGATGCAAATAAGGAAGCTTTTAAATAACAGAAGTTTAGAGAAAGTGTGTGACTCTCTCTTTTGGAGAGTGTTATGTTAGTTCGTGTGGCAAGTGTGAAGAGTATTTCAAGGAGTTAAGTGACAGTCAAGAGAAGTTACCCGTGACAGAGAGCCCTTAGTCAAGGGGCATACCATTGCACGCCAGTGAACCACAAATTCAGCTAGGATCAGATAGATTGAGGCTTCGTTGGACATTAAGATAGGAGTGACCATTTAAATATTTGGAGCTGTGATCGCATTGGAATTGAGCTTAGGCGAGTTAGTTATTGATAGTGGTCCGGGTTACGTTATTTCGGTATTATATATATTGTGTGTTTAGCCCCACCGTAGATTCTCTCACATATCATATTATTATCTAATCTCTTATTGGTTTAAGTTAATACAGTAATATTAAGATTATGGCAGTTCCTAGTTCTTCATTTATTCCTACACCTCTAGCTCAAGCTGATAATCTAGGAGAAGGGTACCCAAGGGGGCGTCCTTACACATTAACCATTGCAAACCTATTACATCCCCCGGAAGCTGGTATCACTTTTTAGTGCGGTGACCTATAGGCGGATACGAATCGGTGCAGGTAATTTTGACACCCAGTTTCCTCCCTAGAGGGAGGCACCTGACCTCTGACGATGCAAACCTGTACCAGGATTTAATTTTGCCGAGAGCATCCAAGCCAAACAGACACTCTAGGGTTCTTTTACATGCCTTATAATCATACGACATGGCCGCTGTGCCGACTGTGCAAATTCACCGACTTGGACCGGGGTCGAACCCGCAACCTTGGGTGCAGAAGGCCAGCGACAATTCAACCACGCCACCCAGCCGGCTTTTTTTATTATTATTATTCCATTTATTTACAGTCGGATCTCGATTCAACGAATTCATCGGGACCGAACACTTTGCTCGTTATGTCGGGGTCCAAATAATTTGCACTTGCCTTTTTGAAATTCTATAATAAACAACTGCACACCAAAAAATATTCATAGTTATAAATTACGCAGTTTTTATTCAACAGCTAAAAATACTATTAGTGAATTATTACGCACCACAGTTAATTGGAAAATTTAAAATACTCACTAATAGATGTTTTGAAAATATATTTGTGATTTTTGATTCGAACTAGTTCTCTTTTTCAACTCTATGTAGAAAAGAAAATAATGCATTAGTTCCATCTTGCTGCATAAAAGAAAGGTAAGTTTTCCCAGTTTTCAAGCGATGTAAAACATTAGGAAATGTGACAGTTTTGATAGAAGTTTCATTATCTATCTCTGTATTCTGTTATTCATTGTCTCCGAAAAATCAACAATTTCCTCGATTTCAGTAACACAGATAGGGGCAGTCCGTCTCAACAAATGTATTGTAATTATTAAAATATTAAACCATACCCTACATTGAGGAGTGGGATGAGATAAGAAAGGAATTTCCTGTCCTACTCAAGACTCACTCGATAGGTTACATTCTTGACCCGTCTGCACCTTTAAAGTCTAACAATGGTCAACCTTTCCCGTTGAAATTTGAAAGTTTTCTCCCAAGAAATTTGGAACAGAAAAGTTTTTTCTGTTTCGGTCAAAAGGATGTTATTTGAAAAAAAATTCTAATTTTTTCGAATACAAACTAATAAAAATATTTTTTCCAGCTGCTGAAATAATTCGTTGATTCGGAGTTTTTATTCGTTAAATAGGGAATTTTACCTTCATTTTAATCGAGGAAAGAGAAAAATTCGTTACATAGGGGTTCGTTAAATCGGGGTCCGACTATATTTTTGATCGTTCTATTTCCTTGCACAATTTTTTACTCTTATATAATCAAAAAATAACCGAACATGTTTATTTTAGATTTTTTTTATAACTATTACGATTTAATCCAAAAAATTCTTTACTCGGGATCAACTAATTAGTTTAGGTATTCTTACAAAACCTACACTTTCGAGAATCCATCGGCTTTCCGATCGTTGCATTTATTGCGCACTTTTTTATATATAATTAATCCTCACGCATTCGGTCAACTCAGAAAAGCAGATTGATAATCTCATTGAAAATCAAGACCTTTTCTTCGCCAAATGAAAATTCCTTTTGATATTCCGTATCTTATCTTTGTTTCTCTTATGTAATCCAATTAGTACGATGATTAACCTTGACTCGAACTTGATTCCTGGGGCCTTCGTCGAAATTGGCACACTGTAATCCGGAGGGAAATAGTTTCTTCCTTACTGAAACGTTTTACCATTTATTGCTTTCATTTAGAGCGGTTACTCTGTTAATTTTAATTCGATCCTTAATTATTTCTCTTTTAATCAGTTTGACTTCACAAAAAATGTTCCAAAATAGTGAGAAATTTGTTATTTATCGAAAACGAAATCTGCTTCTATTGTTATGATTCATAAAATGTATAGTTTGTGTGTTAGTATAACACAGTGGTTTTCAAACTTTTTCCGATTCACGGAACCCTTAAAAATATAAGGTGTTTCAGGGGAACCCCTTTCTCTCTCTCTCTCCCCACAATCACACTTAGATATAAATATATCTTAAAATAATATTTAAAGTAGATCAAAGTGTTATAGGTACTTTATGTAACGACAAAAAAAATATTAATTTGTGATCCAAGTGTTATGTACCCATGCATTACATTTAGCTGTTGTTGTGACCAATGCCACCTGCCTGACGAAGTCAGATCGAGGCCCGCGAAATTCATCGCGGCTAAGGGCTAGAAATTTTACGAATGTCGTTAGCCTTAGCTTTGAGCACCATGCAGGTGACAGTACGATTTTGCTCGGTTCCACCCCAATTCCCTCCCACCTCTCTTCCTCTTCCACCAACCACACGAGAGGACTTGCGGCTCGACTGCTATTTAGAGTACCCCCATGCCACAAAGGCACTATACTTTTACAAACATCCATGTCTTCTCCGAGATTCGAAACCAGTCCCTACGGCACCGCAGTAAGCGTCGCAAACCACTATACCGGTTGGGCGACATTACATTTAGTAACTGGGATATGTGCTTGCAATGTTTTACACAAACTGTCGAGTGAGTGAGTGAATATTAACGTCACACTGTTCGGCTACACGAGGGCTTTTGGCGACGGACCACGTAATTTTGAAACGGGGTCAAGTGACGTGAACGACACCTGAGCTGGCACCCTCCTCTCCTAACTACCACACCACACCAACGGGAGGACGTTTCAGCTCTCGACAGATTTAACGTGCATCGCTGCCCTACACGGCGGGTTTTTGGTGGTACTGGGCTCGAACTCATGACATGCCTGCCATGATCCGATACCTTGACCACTGGGCTACCGCAGCCCCCACAAATTGTTGAAGTCTAAGTCTATTGAAATTATTTGCAGTCTCGCATTTTTTATGTTTTGCATTTAATTTATTTTTATATATATTTTGTTTTTGTAAAACCACTCACGCGTTGAGAAATATTTTTCACGGGACGTGTTCGAAAAAGTAAAATTCCAAAAACAAGACTCTTTGTTTATGGGATATATATCTTTAAAAATTTCCAATAGAGCTCTTATAATTTTTTAATTTTAATTTAAAGATATTTTATTCATTCTGTAGAAATACAAAATTTTTTAGTTAAATTTATTTTTCTGTTTGATTGTCACAATTTTTGAGATCTAGTAATACATGCTTATGTTTAGGTACCATTTTCTAAAAAATTATCTCTTAAATATGTAAAATATTTTTTCACATTGTGACATAGCCATCTGTCGATAGCTATGACGTGGTGGGTCCGCGTAAGTTAGAGGTGTGGGATTATCGGAAGGATGAGACATTCTATAATTCTTAATACAACTTTTATTAAGAATTTAACTTAAATTACTTATATAATGAACAAACTTATATTAAGTGAGAATAAACACAAAGTATGCCGATTATTTAAGTCAGATCACGCAACTAGATCACTTATCAAAATATACTTAATTATCTATCTAATCTCGCTTTCTATATTATACTAGCTTTCGGAATATAACCTTCCTACCTTGGTTAAAGACACAACGACAGTGATACGTTCAAGCAGATTTATGTACTGGTGTGCAATAGTTATACTTCTTGTAAATAATGGCGAGGGTGGGCGTCTCCTTGATTGAGTAGGCCGTCTAAACACTAGTTCCGAACTGCTCCACACTAAGCTTTCTCTAAGATTGCCATTCTCTCTCACTAAACTTTCTATCCTTTTAAAGGATATCTTATTTGCATTGTTGCTTCGTTTTTCCTCTTGGAATTGGGTTGGAAAAGTTTTGCCATTAATCGTGGCCGTCAAAGAACGTAGGAGTTATGTTAGAAGAAGAACGCGAGAGATGTCACAACATATATATAATACAATACACAAAATATAGTAGACCTATTTTTTGGAAAATATTTTAAGGTAGTTTTCTTAAAAAAATTATAAAACTTTGCAATTTTGAAAATTTCTATTTTTCTCCCTTTTTACACATACAACTAATTTTTTTAATAAAACCTATTTACTCTTAAAAAAAACTCGGTTCACTATACGCACAGGTATCCTATTTAGAAATATAAAAAATCTGGAACCATATAGTGCAATAGTTCTTTTTTTTTTTAAAGTGTACCTAAAAGCAAAAAATTATGCTTTGAAGGAAAAGTGAAAAACTAAACATTTGTAAACGTTTGCTTACATTTTTGTCAATTTCATCTTTCCTATTTTAAGGTTATTTTATCAACGAACATATAAGTGTTATACATTTTTAGATTCAGAAAAATATACACTATTTCTTAATACTAAAATTGAAAAATCGATTTTTGGAATCTGTATGATCTCCTGGTTTACTTAAATACGTTACTTTGGATGACGTTAACATGTTTATAGCTGTGCGAGAAACCCAGTGTACTTTGCAAGAACTTGTAACCTAAAATTTAGAAGCTGTTCTTGTGCTTAATTTTCGATTTTAACATTGAATCTTTTGATATGTCTATAAGTTATTCGCTTTCCTTCATTACAGGTGTTTGTTTTTTCCTACGAATTTTAAAAACGTCCATTTTCCCATTAGAAAACTTTTTAATTGTGCTAAACATTGTATAAACAAGCGTAAAATTATTTTGAGAAACCCGAGATAGCAAACGCAATAGAATGTTAATATTCATAATCTAGTAGGCAGCATAAATAAAGAAAAATATTTTTTATTATATTGCGATCAAAGCTATATGTATAAATATAATTTTCAGTTTTACAACTGAGATGAACTCTAGAGAACTTGTGGTTACACAAACTTCACTGACAACTTAAATCCTTTTTGCATAATTTTCTTTTCAATTTTTTACTGTGACTCCTGGAACCCCTAGGTATGCCTTATGGAGCCCCAGGGTTACGAGGAATATAGTTTGAGGACCAATGGTATATAACACATGCATATATTAAGATATTTTTCCTTAAAATAAAATTTCTTGTAAGACTATAGATTCTTTAAAATAATACTCATACACAAAAAAATTGATCGTTTTAAGATTTTAATTGAAATATTATTTTTAATTACACAGGAACATGAATAAAAAAGAGGTCAAAGATAACGTTAACAGATTTTTAAAGTCTTCAGTCTTATGCAGTAATTTTTACAGTATTCAGTGAACTCAATGGGCTTGATTTATGAAGTCACATGATAAAAACAAACACGTGTTTTCCATCGAATTCAAAACAAATATTAAACGAATTGTACTTGTTCTATTTGTAAAACTCAGATAAAATTTCAAATTTCATATTTGGGTAAAGATGTTTAAATGCTAGGGAAAAAATTTCTTCAAAAAGATTTGTTTAAATTAAAAAAAAGTCGTATTTTATGCTTATACTTTTAAATAAAATGCATTTTGTATACATATGTACTTTTTAAGAGAAAGTTTCTGCAAAGAGCAAAACTTCGCAACACCGGAGTGCGTGAACTGATTAGTTGGAAACAGAAGATAGTTTTTATCGTGTGACTATGACGTCACATGAGTTTTTGAATTGATTGGCTAGACTCACGTGGCTTTCACTATCATGTGACTATAACGTCACATGAATCAACCTCATTATCAGCTTCAAACTTTTTAAAAAATTATTTTCTTCACAAAAGCAAAATTACTTAATTTCCTTTTCCTAGGCAACCAATTCATTGAGTTTTGTTTATGTGGACATTGAACATACAATTCGAAAGTAAAACGACATGTAATTACTTTTCCGCTAATGCAGAAAGTTAAAAACTTTTATTCATAAGAGATTATTTGAGTTATAATAAATCTTTATTTATAGAAATTGGCAATCGAAAATAGTTTTTCGAATAAATAATTTTTCTTTTTTGTTTTACCGAAAAACCGACTTTGTGTGTGTTGAACCGAATAACAGACCTGTTATTTATGAAAAACTATTTTCCAAATGTTATTCTAAGAAAACAATTTTTAAGCGCATTAGAACTAACGAGGATCAACCTCAATGTCTGTATTATGAGAAGTAATTTGCTCTAAATTAGTAATTACTTTGCAAATACTAGCCTGAAAATGGTTCTCGAGTACAGGGATGTCTTAAGACTTGTTAAGACCCTGGGCCCTGAGAAATCTTAAGATTTTCTCAGGCCTGTGCTGATAAGCAAAAGTAGGCCCAACCTACAATATTAATAAGCATTGTCAAATACACGTGCAAACGGTAATTTGAAAGAGATAAATATGAACGATCACAATCTCACAAACATAGGCACAAACCGGCTCGACTGATGGCCGTATTTCGACTAAATGTGTTGAATGATTGTTTATGGTATTAAGCCTAGGCCTAGGCATGGACAACGGTCATCACATAATCATAGTCTTTCCACTTTTACCAGTTGACATGCAGTTTGAAATTCTCTGTTTTTTTGGACAATATATATGGGAATAATATTTGACCATCAAAATTATCTGGAACATGATCTTATTAAATCAAGAACGAAACGAGGCCCCATTGAGGTAGAGGCCCTGGGCCCGGGCGGCCCAGGCCTTAACCCTTTATCTACCGCATTATGATTTACTGCAATTTTTTCATGTAATATTTTTTTTTGAATCACTACATTGAAAATTAAGGGATATACATAAACAAAATACTCAACTTTGGGAAATTTAATTAGTTAGAGCTAATTAATTAATTAAATATATTCAACTATAAAATTAATTATATACACTGTACACTTAAAATAAATAGTCAAATCGTTTTCTAAGGTCTTCATTAACATGGAGAAAAAATAAGACACTTAAATTTTGACATTAACTGTTTTTTCAGAACAAAAATGACAATCTTCGCAATCCGCTGAAAACGCAATTTCTGCTATAAAACTATTTGCCTTCCCCTCTTAAATACTCATAATCGAGCCCGTGCTACCATATATCTTGAAAGAATGGATTTAAAAAATTATTCCTGCTATAAGTATCGTCAGAATATTCGTAAAAATTGTTATTCTATGTAATTTTAGTGGTACTTATAAGTACCGTCCGTAGATAAAGGGTTAAGACGCCCCTGCTCGAGAGTACAAACTTGTTTATTAATGTCACCCTCTGAAGCAACACAATGGCTATTGGCGATGGATTTTGTAATTTTGAGCCCCGGTCAAGTCACGTGGATACCTGAGTTAGCGTTCTACTCTATTAACTAGAAACATTCGTGGTTGCGGAAGCCTAGTGGTTCTGGTCACGAACTCGTAGCCGTCCTTTTTCGATTTGCGAGTACGAGTCCTGATGCCACTGAAGACCCGTCGCTTAGAACGGAGATGATGCTTGTTAAATCCGTTGAGGCCCTATGTCCTCTTGTTGGTGTGGTGTTGAGACCATGATTAAAAATTACGAGGTCCGTCGCCAAAAGCCCTCGAGTAGCAGAATAGGGTGACGTAAATATTCACTGACTCATTCACTGGTGTGATGTGGAAATTAGGAGAGTGGGATGCTGGCTCAAGTGTCATCCTCGTCACTTGACCATGGCTCGAAATTACGAGGTCCATTGCCAACAATCCTCATTGTACTTTCTGTGAAACGTTGATAAATGCCCACTTCAACGAAAAAAATTTCAGTCTGGGAAAAGACATCTTAAGACTTTTTGTGGCCCAGGGGCCCAGTGGCGGTTTATCCATTGGGCTTTTGGGGCGGGCGTCCAGGGGCCCGGATAAGCTGGACTTAACCAGATTTTCTGGGTATAAATTTCGATCCTCCATCGCTAAGTGGGCCTGTAGATCTTCTGAGCCCAGGGCTTGAAATGAGCTTAAATAGGAACTGCCTGGGCCCCTACGCAGAAGAAGGCCCTTGGGTCCCTACATAAATATAAATCCCACTTATTACCCTTAAAAGAAAACATAATATAGCATACGCTGAAAAAACTCGTATAAACAATAACCCGAACCAAATAAATGTGCATGGCTTACAATCTCACAAACCGGCTGGACCGACTGCCGCCTTTTGACTGAGTGAGTAATGATGGTGTATGACAGTAGGTCCAGGCCTGTACATGGACGACAGTCATTATATGTAGTCAGTTGACATGTCGTCCGAAATTCTTAGTTTTTCGAAAAATACAACCATAAATAACATTTGACCGTTGAAACTATACGAATCGTCATGTTATTAAGACTGAGTCGAGAATGAAACGAGGCCCTGGGGTCGGGCCCAATTATCCTATACCTTAAAACATGCCTGGGTGGATTCAATGCCCATCAATCTCTCTACGATGAGGATCCTTATTAAAACCAGGACTCAAACCCATACCTCGATCGAAACAACGTCAGCCTCGAGTTTATGACTATGGTCACTTCACTACCACGGTTCACTTCACTGCCACGCTTATTTTAGAGGGTAGGGTAGGAAAGGCTACGTCGTCATCAAATACTTTTTTATTGAAGATAAGGGGAAAAAGAAAATAGTAATAGGAATATATATATTTCATGTTTGGCCTTTACTGTAAAGTGATGAAATAAACAATTTTTGTTGATACAAATCGATCGATTTACATTAACAAATACCGATTTATCGGGTTTATCGATTGACGTGTTTTCTTGATTTATGCGTAAACAGGAGTTTTAAAATGATTTCGGAAAATAAGGTCAAATTAAAAGGTTATTTTTGAAAGAAAACAAACATAAAATAATTTTTGTTCCTTATTTTAACTAAATATCGAAGAGAGTAGTAGTAATTGTAATAGTAGTATAGCATGCGCCTTTTTCCTAAAATTTAAAATTGTCTTATTTTTGTTTGAATCTGATAATAATAATACATATTTTTAAAAAAGATTCATTTGAAAAATGGTCATATTGAAATATAGGATGAATTATAAAATATTCTCTCTCAACAGGAAGGATAATTAAAATATTATGTAATAAAGTTTTTTTTTCTCGTATAATATTACGACGGTTTTGTCAATATTGGTACTCACTTCCAAACCGAAATGGTCGTGGTAGCCTAGTGGTCAAGGTAACGGAGTCGTGGCCAGCGTGTCATGTATTCGAGCCTAGCACCGCTGAAGACCCGCCGTGTAGTGGAGCGATACACGTTAAATCCGTCGAGGCTCAAACGTCCTTTCATTAGGGTGGTGCGGAAGTTAGAAGAGGGGGAGTGCCAGCTTAGGTGTTGTCCATGTAACTTGACCTTGGTTCAAAATTACGAGGTCCGTCGCCACAAGCACTAGATTGGCTGAATAGTGTGACGTTAATATTTACTCACTCTAAACCAGGGGTCGCCAAAGTGGTGGTCCGCGAGAAAATTTCGCTGGTCACCAGAAAAATATGTGGAATATACTTTCTCATCACGTAAGTTATATTTTAAGATGCATTGAAATATAATTCAATCCATAACAATACGTGAAAAGTTATAAAAACGCTACTTCATAGAATAACGCCACGGTAAAAAAAGTAGTACTGCTGTAGCTGCATTGTTTTCGCTTCATGTTTTGTCTCGTCTCGTTTCGTACTCTTCTAATGTTTCGCTCTCCTATATGTTGCATATGCAAATCAGTTGAAGCATTTAAAGGTGGGCTAACGGATATATTGAGTTCAATATAAAACTTATTCAATATATTTTAGTTGAGTTATTAATGAAGTTTTAAAAAAGTTGAAGTTTTTATTAAGTTGTATTTACTTTTGTATACTGGTGTTCTTTTAAGACAGGTATGATATTAAATATTAATCATGTGCTTATTTTCTTTTATTTGATATTTATTGGGATAAAATTAGTTCGACTTTTCTAAATTCTTCTCTTTTTTCAATTCCTACTATTAGCTCGCACTGTCTATATATTTATTTATTTATATATTTGTATATTTATATTTATCTGGGTGGAATTTTCAATCGTTAATAAAATACATTTTAAAGCGCTGAATTGAGCTGAAATTTTATATACAGGATCATTTTGGATGACAATACAATAATTTAATTATGATTAATAAAAATTAATTGATTAAAACTAATTATTTAAAGAATTACAAATACAGCCACGTTGGCGACCATTTTGGCGACTTGTGTCAAAACTTGTGTGAAAAGGTTTTTTTCTCACGTGTTAAAGCATTCAGTTGGACTGAAATTAAAAGGACAATACGATACTTCAATGATAATTAAAAAACTAATTACCATCTTAATGTTGTGATTCTCCCTATATATATACATATTTATATTAATTGTAACTATTTAATAAAAAGTAGCTAAAATAAAATTTTTCGTTGTTGATCTAATAGGAATTGACTCAAAAAAACTATTTTTTCTTATATTACTTGTTTATTTTGCATTCAAATAAATTAACCCATAATAAGTAAAAAAAAGCAAAAGAATATCTTGCATTCCTTTAGTAATTCCAAATATACTGAGAACGATAATAATAGCATTAATAGTACTTCTCCTAACCGTGAACTGATCAATAAATCAGAATATTCATGTTTATTTCATTATGATTTATTAATAAACCTTTCATATATACACTGGTGTGCAAAACTTAAGCAACAATGTAAAAATTTAGCAGATAGCCATGAAATTGCAGAAAAGGAGGTCTGGAGATCAGTAGAGGGAACACGTAAGTCAGTAGAAACGTCATGCGTATGCAAATATCAGGAACAAAACGTCAGAAGCGATGTGAGCGTACGCAAAACGCGTGATGTCGGCTCGCGCTGCTCAACAGTAGAATGAAATGAAGGACGAAGACGCAATTCACCATATTCTCTGCAAGTGCCAGTGAGTCAGTTCGTGAAATATGGCTAGAAGAAATCATCTGGATGACTTCACACGTGGAAGAATGATCGGAAAGCTGGAGGAGGGGCGTACTGTCACCAGTGTAGCTGCAGAGTTCGGAATCAACAAAAGTGTCGTTTCGCGCGCTTGGAAAGCGTTCCAAACCACAGGTACAACTGTTAGAAAGGTTGGTGTGGCCGCCCGAGGACGACAACTGCAGGGGATGACCGATATATCATCCTGCAGGCGAAAAAAGTTCGACAGCA
>BMAV01015036.1:283703-303436 GCA_019973955.1 Trichonephila inaurata madagascariensis
GTTAATATCGAGTTGTGCAGTGTAACATTTCATAACCCAGCTCTCTCCCACCACAGACGAGTGGCCGCCGTAGTCTAGTGGTCAAGACAACGGACTCGTGGCTGGCGTGTCATGAGTTCAAGCCCAGTACCACTGAAAACCCACCGTTTGGGTGAGCGATACACGTTAAATCTATCGAGAACTCAGATGTCCTCCCGTTGGTATGGTAGTTAGGAGAGAGTGATGCCACCTCAGATGTCGTGCTCGTCATTTGACTATGGTTCGAAATTATGAGATCCATCACCGGATTGAT
Organism: Trichonephila inaurata madagascariensis; assembly: GCA_019973955.1. Classification (NCBI taxonomy): domain Eukaryota; kingdom Metazoa; phylum Arthropoda; class Arachnida; order Araneae; family Nephilidae; genus Trichonephila; species Trichonephila inaurata. Next base: position 283,996 of record BMAV01015036.1, read on the forward strand.
TGATTGAATGTTCAGCTACACAAGGGCTTTTGGCGAAGGACCACGTAATTTTGAACCATGGCAAGTGACGTGGACGACACCTGAGCTAGCACCCCCTCTCCTAACTACCAACCACACCAACGGGAGGACGTTTCATCCCTCGACAGATTTAACGTGCATCGCTGCCCTACACGGCGGGTCTTTAGTGGTACTGGGCTCGAACTCGTGACAAGGTAAGCCACGGTCCGATACCTATACCACTACGAGATCCGTCGCCAAAAGTCCTCGTGTAGCTGATCAGTTCGACATCAATATTCGCTCACTCACCCACCACAGTCGATCCAAACTGTCTTTCACTTTCACGTGCACTGTAATTTCAACATAGAAGGGTTTTATTTTTTTTCTTAAAAAAAAAAAGAAAAAAAGTTCACTCTCTCTCTCTAAAGAAACTGTTAAATATACTTGATGTCTTTTTTCTTGTAACTATGTGTGTGTGTGTGTCCCCTTATCGCAACAAATGTTAAAAACACACTAAAATGCCTGTTTCACTTTGACAAAAATTATTTTAACTTTTTACCCCCCTAAACACACAAATACTTAAACTTCATTCCCCTTGGGACATTACTTAGCATAAAAAATAAATTTTTTATTTTATATTTACCCCTTTATCTGTATACCATAGGACAGGGGTGGCCAACCTTTTCGGGAAGAGTGCCACTATTTGATACAAAAAAATATGCATGCTACTGCCAACTTTTCCAACAAACAAACAAAATACGAAAAAGAAAAAAAAAAAAATGGTACAACTTTTCCAACAAACAAAAAAATACGAAAAAGAAAAAAAAAATGGTACTTATACACTTATTATAGGATTTTTACGCAAAAAGCACATTTTCTAATGCAAATCTCTGCAATCAAATTTTTAAAATAACAACAAATAAGACAAAAGTACATACATAAGTTTTGTTGTTAGTAAATTGTTTATAGGTTTAATCAATTAGATTAGGTATAAAATAAAAATGACTAACATGAGTCATTCAATTTTAAATAATTATTAGAGATACTCGGTATTTATATATACTTAAGGTATCCGACTACGTTCGGAATCGTAATTTTAAAAAAGCGCGCATAAATGGATCATTTTCATGATATTTAGTGTCACTCAGATTAGAATACATGCATAAAATTGTTTTAAGGACATTTTGACAAAAAAAAACTTATTTAAATACAATATTTTAGCAAAAAATCAACTTAGAATAATCTTTTTTTAAAATGTTCTCCTTTTGTGAAAAATGCTTTTATTATAACAATATTTTACCTGTTTATAGCTCAGATCTCTCTACAGAGGCTCAACTAGAAATTTTGAAAAATTCACATTTTCAGAGTTACAACCCATTGAAATAATTATCAGCGTTTTTTTCTTAAAATTTCTTTCCTCTGCTGTAGTAAAATATGGATAAATCCACTTCTAAATTATATATTTCAAAAATTCTATTTGAGCCTCTGTAGAGAGGTCTGAGATATATACAGGCAAAATATTGTTATAATAGAAGCAGTTTTCACAAAAGGAGAATATTTTTAAAATGGGTCACATTCTATGTTCATTTTTTTTGTCAAAATATTGTACTTAAATAATTTTTTTGTCAAAATGTCCTTAAAACAATTTTATACATGTATTCCAATCTAAGTGACACTAAATATCATGGAAAATATCCATTTATACGCTTTTGCAAAATCAGGGTTCCGAACGTATTCGGATACCTTAATGTGGGTTTTGAATTTCCACTGTCTTTATACCGAGTCATGTATATTAGCATTAGTTCTTGAAGATGCTAATAAAATTAGGTTATTTTAGGTGCATATCAGCTATAGTTTTGAGCGCGATATTTATTTTATACATTATATTTATAACGGAAAACACACTTATTCACAAACATATTTTGAGGGGTTTTTTTATTATCTTAGACAGCCTCATAGTAAAAAATGGTTATTATTATTTTTTTCATTTTGCAGTTAAGTGATCACGTGCCACTGTTACAACTCTACTGTACCACTCTGTGGTATGCGTGCCGCGGGTTGGCCACCCCTGCCATAGGACATCCTTCATTACTAGGTTTTAAAATTCTGCAGAAAAACAATTTTCGATCAAATCTAATACTCAGTATCGAAATGGATGTTTGGTTTATCAAAATTTTAACAGTAAATGAAAGCCAAGTAATGACATCATTTTATATACAGAGGTAAAAAAATGTGTAAAAAGTATAAAGAATGAAATTCAATGACTTCTGCTAAATTTGAAGGCCGTACTGGTTAACCAGGGAGTCGCATGTTACACATTCCTAGTCAAACAGATAGCCACTCTTATCATTGATTCAATATTCCAATTGATTACTTATTCCTCTTATTCAGCAACCCTGTACACAACTGCTGGATGACGTCAGTTCAAACAATCCATTTATTTGTTCATCTCTCTGGTGAAACGTTCACTTTTTCTCCGATTCAGCTGCAGGTCACTATTCTGTGAACAACTCATACTACTGAATATATCTAGGAGTATCTATTTGTTTCTCTTATCACATTCACTCTTATTGTACTTTTTATGATTCATCGACTTTATATTCTTTCAACTGTGCTTTGAAAGTTTGATAAAGTCTTCGAGATACAGCATTATCGAACAATATCTTTTCCCTTTATTTGATTTGCTTGAAGCTCCCACTTCTACTTCTACTTTTCATTTTAAGGGTTTCCCGTTACGCTTCTGAAAGGTACGCTTGGATACTAAAATAATGTATTTTTGATCAATCAATAGTTGCCATTGTTATTCGGGAATCGATCACGAGAAAAGCAAGTTCCAGCAGTATCCTAGTGGTTATGGTCACGGACTCGTAGGCGGCTTGTCATGAGTTCGATCCTTGTGCCACTAAATACCCACCTTGTAGAGGGGGCCGATGCATGTAAAATCTGTTGAGGCTCAGTCCCCCTCACCATTAACGTTGTGTCGTAATTTGGAGAGGAGGGTGCCGATTCAGATGCAGGGACGTCTTAAGGCAAGGGCCCGGACCCAGAACCGCGCCCTCGGTGGGGGCCTTTTTTCGTTCTGGACTCAATAAGATCATGATCCGGAATATAATTCCCGTACATATTCTCCGAAAAACAGAAAATTTTAAACTGCATGTCAACTGGCAAAAGTGTATTATTATGCGATGTACGATTATGTCACTAATATGCGACTGTATTATTATGTGATGACCGTTGTCCATGTCTAAGTCTAATACCATAAACAATCATTCAACTCATTTAGTCCAAATGCGGCCATCGGTCGAGCCGGTTTGTGCCTGGGTTTTTGAGATTCTGAGTCTCGTGCACATTTATTTGTTTCAAATTTCCGTCTGACCGAGTATTTGACAATACATGCTTTTGCACTGTCTACTTTTAAAGACCTCAGGTAGGGCCTACTTTTGCAGAGGGCTCCAAGGCATTAAAAAAATCAGAAGATTTCTCTGAGCCCAGAGCCTCAAAGAGTCTTAAGACGTTTCTGCTCAGATGTCGTCCTTGTCACTTGACCGAGGTCCAACTGCACCATGACCATAGCCAAATGCCCCCATGTTGCTTTACAGTGCAACGTAAAAAACTCACTCACCCCTGCGGTTTGACTTGTAGTGGAATAACCACTGTAAAATCTACACTTATCCTTCATAGGGCCGCGGTAGCCAAGTGAATAGAAATATGAGCTGATTGTCGTACAATTTAAATGTAACTAAAGTAACCTTAAACTTAAAACCTTAATTCAACGATTAAAGTTTATCCACATAACTTGAGTTTCCATGTGCAATTAAACTAACAAAGATTCCTATCGTACATAAATAATTTGAAAAATGTCTTAAGAGAGACGAAAAATTACCATGAGTTCTCGTCTGTGGTTCAGATTTAACTCCTCAGCTTCATAGTCATGATCAAAACCAAAAGACCTCGGCGAGGAGGAACAAGTACTGAGTTTCGCGCCAAGTATATCCGCAAAGTTCCGAGACAAGTGTATTTCCGCGCCAAATGCAGACTTAAATGGGAATGAAATGTACTGAACAATGCTGTACGACAGTTGAGTTGGGAGAGTTTGAGACCTGAAATCACTAAAGACCCTTCGTGTACCAGGGTTGATGCACATTAAATCTGCCAGGACTCAAGTTCTTTGGTTAACGTAGTATGGAACTTATTGAGAGTGTGTGGCGGTACTGTGGGGTATCTACATAAGCTAGTAACAGCCTCCGGACAGGAGTGATCATTTTTGTCTAGTAGTACGTTACGTGCTTATGAATCCGTAGGTCGCGGGTTCTAATCTCCGACACAAGGTTTCAAACTCGTGATTCAACAACTTCGGCTACGAGTTCTTGACCATGACCACTCGGCTGCCGCGGCCTGTTATTATCCGGATACTTTTTTATGATAGTTAAATATTTTGATTAAAAAATATTTCCATTTTATCTTTGCTTGAATTCTTTTCTAAGATACAATATGTTAATGATGAATTTTATGAAACATCAAAAATGATTTTTACTATCAAAAATTAAAATTATCAAAAATTTAATCTCTACTGTATATTATAATATTAGATTCTTCCACAAATAATATTAAAAAATTAATCATAAAATATTCATCAATACATGACGATTAATCTAATTAAGTAGAAAATGCGTAATTATATTTATAATTGCAATTAATATATTAAATTAATTGTTGCATATTGATTAAATTGATAAACAAATTAATTCTTTAAAATATATTTCTGATTATACTGGATGGTCTTTGTTTTGTGGTTGCGAACACACACACACACTATACTCTAACGAAATTAGCAAACGATAAATCTTTTACTTTCTATGAAACAGAAATGAACGAACTGAAAACAGCGGAGCAAATGCGTTTGTCCGCTAATTTTAAAACACAATCGAATTTAAATTTTTAATTCTGTTTTTAAACAATTCATTTGTGGATGTGTTCCATTTTTCGCGCGCAAAGCATTTCTCTCATACATCTATCAAGATTTTTTGCCTGAGCAAAATACCGTTAGGAGAATTTGTGTAGAAATTTGTATTAAAAAAAATCTTGTGCGTGTAAGAATTGAACCTACTTTAATGAATATACATAAATAATTATTAAAATTTACTTATATGCTTTTCTAAATGTAGTAAAAACAATTGAAAAAAAAGGAAATATAGAGTTACAAATCCTATCGTCGTTTTAGTTTATTAAGAATTTTCGAAATATATTATTTTCTTTATTTATTATTGCGTTTTATAATAAAAAAAAATTTTACCTCACCATTTTTTAAAAACCTTATCCAATCATGTTTGCCTATCACTTCAATAAGACATAGATCAAAAAGTTTATTTTCTGTTGAAGTGTGCAATTTTTACTCATGAGTCTCGTAATTTCATTTAGAAAAGAAAGTTCAGTCGCCCAACCGGTATAGTAGTTAGCGACGCTGACTGCGGTGCCGTAGGGACTGGGTTCGAATCCCGGAGAAGATATGGATGTTTGTAAATGTATAGTGCCTTTGCGGCATGGGGGTACTCTAAATAGCCGTCGAGCCGCAAGTCCTCTCGTGTGGAAGGGGAAGAGAGTTGGGAGGCCCCTGACCACCCCCAGGGTTTTCTCCCTCTAAATTGAGGTGGAACCGAGCAAAATCGTACTGTCACCTGCATGGTGCTCAAAACTAAGGCGAACGACAGGCTTAAAAATTCTAGCCCTTAGCTGCGATGACTTTCGCGGGCCTCTATCTGACTTCGTCAGGCAGGTGGCATTAGTCACACATGCACAGAAAAGAAATTTCAGTTTCTTGTTTGTATGTAGATTAATAATTAATGATTTTTTTAATAGATAAAATCAGTACTGCAAATTGAAACTAGTTGAAGATACTATGTGCTAAACTCTATAGAGGAAGTTCCATAAATGTAATTGAAACGAAGTTATATTTATATATAAAGTATATTGCATAGCATATAAAAAAGGATTAGTCACGACACCGTGAATATGGGTGGGGGTATTAAAAACTCTAAAGCACGAACTTACATAAATGTCGCAGATTTGTTTGAAAACAAACCGTGGTTTTGAACATATACTTATCCACTTGTAAATATTCTCTTAAATGACAAAAACATTAAAAAATATTGCTGTTGTGTGTGGAAAAACAGAATTTTTACATTTTTTTTGTTTTTTTATTAAATTTTTTGTCCTATAAATTTAGCCGGTTTTAGTAAAAAAGCAAAAAAAAAAAAAAAAAGAGTTACTTTAAAAATTCATAGTTTTTTTTAGCTTAAATACCTAACAAAATACAAGATGATCACAAAACAAAAGTTTAAGCAGATCATAAAAATTATATCATAACTTTATTGCTTGTATATATTTAGAGATTTCCATATCACTTTTTTCTTTTACATTTAATATCACATTAACAGCACAATACTGATTTTCTATAGATTCCCAGAGAGGTGTATTATTTACAATTAATATAATTCTAGACAGTTTATCGAAAGTAGAATATTCACTGAGAGAAATAGCTACTGAAAGAAAATTGATATATTTATAGAAAGGTAATTATATTTAATTGATTCTTTTCAGAAAAGTATAACTGCCTAAATTTTAATTCATTCACGACTTCTATTTTTAAAATGTTTTTTGTAAATCGTTGGTAATACTCCATAAAATAAAAAGTTTAAAATAAAAAATTATTAAAAATAATAATGTTCCTAGTTTTTCTTAAAAAAAAGAAGAAAAAAAAAAGGGTTTTGACTCTTAAGAACTTTTAAAATATCCTTGATATTAAAAGTTCTTTGCATATGTTATAGAAATTAAATACACTTGAAAGGGGGAGGTAAATTTTTCTCTAATTATTTAGTTATACTAAAATGTTAAATACATTGCTGCTTTATCCATTACGTTTAAAATAAATAAAGAAGTATACACATAACCATATATAAAGCTCTATTCATATATTTCAGTAAAAGAATAAAAATTTATACATTACGATAATTATATTATGAAAAATAATGTTGCGATCAAAAAACAGCTCAAAAATTACTTTTAGGTCTTACTTCTGTGATACCATATATTTAACTCTATTTCATTATCATACTCTACTGCAGGGGTTCTTAGCCTGATTACCCGTCTGGGCACATACTGACAAACATGAAATTGATGGTGGGCATAGTTAAAAAGTAAAGTATAACGATTCTTAATATTTCTTTATTTTATTTGAATCATATTTTATTTCATCACTCTCATATTTTAAGCATCATGAAACAATATCCCACACTAAAAGGTAACAAAAATTCTCTCTCTCAAAGTAGTTACATTCAATGCGATTTTTGCCATTGCATATTATCCACTAATTTTTCAAAATCAGGCGTATAAGATGATATTTTGAATCTTATGGCATCTTCGAGATTGCTGTCGTTAAGTCGAGATCTGATTGTTGATTTAATTGTGTTCATTGTAGAAAAAAAAATGATTCGCATAAATATGTGGAACCGAAACAGGATTTAAACCTAAAATACAAACTAGTGTTAAAAGTTAAATCGCAGGGAAAATTCCTATTGTGCAACAGATTCAACGCAAGGATTTTCAACGACAATAACAACTGATAAGATAAAACAGTGTTACCAGTACAAAACATTGTTGCCAGTACAATAATTTTATGGCTTATATCTTATTTCTAAAAGTATGATGAATCTCGCGGCCACACAAAAAATCGTGGTGTGCCGCTGGTTGGCCACGGTTGATATTGTATGTAGCGGACAGTCGTGGGCTCACAAAAATAGTTTCACGGGCACAGGTTTAAGAATCCCTGCTCTACTGTGTTCCTAAAGAAATTTTGTCTAATAATTTATTTTGCATTTCTAAATAAATATTAGGACTTTTTATGGTACTTCGTGCAAGATTAGATTATAAGCTCTACTAGCGCTGTGTGCTTTCAACATTTGTGTAGGAAACGGTTAACTTAAACTAAAGAAAAGTTCCAGAAACTTATCTAGGGAATAAAATCAAAATCGAGGTTGGACACGAAACAATCTTGCATCTCTTATAAACACGGATTGGGGTTGCAATTCTAAGCTAAAACCGTCGAATTGCTGAAGATGACGCATATTAAACGTGTTGTCATCACATTAGGGATGTATGGTATGGAGAATGAGAAGTAAATTTATGTGCCAACATCGTCTTTCGATCGTGATTTAAAATTATGACCGAAAGACTAAAATTATGCATCATGTTTAGTTCATCTTTCATTCGAGAAGAAATTTAAAAGAAACAACGTGTTATAAGTAAGTTAAGGAACTTGTGTGTGAGAAAAATCTGATGTGGGTTTGATGTTTGATCTTAATAAACGTCGTACTAGAGGAATGCAACGCGGAAGTAAAGATGGATTGCAGAATTTTGTTTTAAACTTATTTTCTGCTAAGCAGAATTTGCCGAAATTTAACCTGTATTCTTTCCTTGATGTCTAACTTTAAATATCATTAAAAATAAATTTTCGATGGACGAGTTTATTTAAAAAAATATATAGTGTAGGTGGATCCTTGAGCGACCTTTTTTCACTGAAACTATATCTTGTATTGATTGGTATTCACTTATTTAGATAGCCACAATTTGGAAATTAACGGAATGGGCTAAATTCAGGATGGTCATATGATAAATGCAATCACGTGTTTTCCATTGAATTCAAAACTGACATTAAACTTATATTTGTTGATCTGCTTCTAAGCCTTAGATATAATTTCGAACTTGATAATTGCGTTAAATATGTTCAAATACTAAGAAGACAAAAAGTTTTACAAAATTTAAAAAATTAATTCTTATATTACTCGTTAACTTAAAAATCAAAAATGAATTTTGCATTATTATTGTTGATAAATATGTACTTTTTAAAAGAGTTTCTGAAAAGAAAGTTGGCAGCAGTGAAGCGAGTGAAATCATTGGCTGAAAGCATGTGGTTACATTTATCATGAGACTATGATGTCGCATGCCTTTATGAACTGATTGACTGTAAACACGTGAGTGAAACTATCATGTGACTATGTTGTCACATGAATTCATCTATTAAATAAAAAAATGATACAAATGTAAGTTTTAGGGGTTACTGGTGGTCATAACTAGTTGCTTATTTCAAATGATAAACCACCTTTTGCAAAACAGCAATACTACCAGATATATGTTACCTCTGTCTGATCTCTATATAAAAACTATTTTATTTCTATTAATGTTCGTAAAAAAATGATTGTGACATGTTTATCCAACTTTTACTGTGATAGCAGTCATATAGTTGTAATTGTTATTAGGGGCGTAGCTACCGCCGTATCAATGGTACGGGGCCCCCAAGCTACAGGGGGGCCCAACATGTGTAACTACAGTCCAACTAGCAGGATCCTCATATCTAAAAAAGGGCCCCGAAGGGATCTTGATACAGGGCCTCATCAGAGCTGGCTACGCCAGTGGTTGTTATACTTATTCGGTGGCTTTACTAAAACACGACGGTATTGTATTTCTGGCAAAACTGTACCCTTTCTAAAGATATTACATAGTATTTTTTCTCCCATCATTGTAGGAAAAGAAAATTAAACGAAGAATTTAAAACATTTAATGTAGACTGGGAGTTAGATCCCACCCCCTCCTTTTTTTTCTCTGAAAGGTAAATTAGTATATGTTTGTTGTGCAATTCAGTTTTAACTTCTTTCAAAAAATGAATGTAAATAAATCATATTTGATACGCACAGATTATATATTATTTAGAAGGTGAATCTCGATAAGCTTTACCTCAAAGTTGAACATGAACATAAAATTGAACGAGAAGAGGAAGTCCTTAAGTGCTTTTGCGGCCTCCTTCATTACCACTTCATTAAAATGTAACCTCTAACGGTAAAAAATTCCTCACCTTTGAATTATATAATCAGATAACAGTCAGAAACAAAGCTGAGAGTATACTTTATGGCTTTGAAAACACTCTATATGGAATCTTTTTTGGCAAAGAACAGTTTTAGCAACCAAGGTGTTATGCTTTTTTTTTTCTTTTAAATTTACTTCGATCGAATAAAACATTTAACAGGAATTTTTCATTGGTTTATATTCCTTTAAAGTTAAATTCATGTGAAAGCAGACGGGAGTTGTAACACAAAAATAAAATTGAAAAGTGATTAGGTAAGCACAGCGTATACAAGACCTTAAACTACAGATTCTTTGGTGGCTAAAAAACATCCATACCAGAAAATTTCTTCACAAACTGTCTATTAATAAGTACCTACAGATTCTGAAACATCAAAAATCGTAAAGATAACGACATCTTTATTCAAGTAAAATAACTTTTTACAATTTTAGATTCACTGCAATAGATTAACTTTCTTGCTGAGTATTTGCGTAGAAATAAAAACAGACTTTTTAAGAAATCTCTATTTAACATCTTGACTTTAAATACTTCTGTCTTGAAAAGATTCTTTCTCAGAATCGTGATATCAAATAAAACAATGAAACTAAATAAGCAGTTTTTGGTTATCACATCATCTATTTTTCTCACGTACAAGCTCTCTGTTCTTGAGCGTCTTCCGTTAGAGTTGTAAAAATTGGAAGCCTTCCAGAGATATGCAATGAACAATCTGTACCCCTTGATCGTAAAATTAATGAGGCTTTCCTTGCTCTATTAAGGGTTTTCACAATACTCGTAAATCATACTAGAAAGACTTTTTTTTTAATGCAGGGACTGATTTATCCAAACATTTAAAGTGAAATTGGAGCCGTCTGTTCAAATACACGTTTCGAATGAATGAGAAGAATTAGAAACGCATATCTGCATTAAATTAATGCCCATGCTTCAGCCTAAATTGTTTCTTTGGAATCAACAGGGGAAAAAAGCATTGTCATCATGTCCCATATGAAACAGAAAAGTATTACCAACAACAAATTTTAAGTGGCAACTAGATTTGATGTATATTGTGCACTAGGTTTATATAATTATCATTTTCATCAATTTTTAATTTATTCGTGGTGACTAATTATAATGAGGGATCACTTGGTATTGGTCATTGAAATTAAATTTTTATGTACCTGAAATTTTTATGTAGCTAATTGTTTTTTAAAGCTTTAAATTGAACAATGTATCTAAATGAACATATAAATGTACATTAACTTTTTTACAAAAAAAAAAATGCTTAAAGTAAGTTTGTAACAGTGATGGCACGGCTGACTGTTATACATTTTTTCACAGACATCACAGTACAGAAAAACACATGAAAAGGAATAGGTATTGCATTATATGACTATACCTAAGCAGACCAGCTGCCAGTGGAGTAACGCACATCCCCGCATTGCGGGGGGAAGGTTCTAGAGGGCCCAAAGCCAGATGTTATGTTTTTACAATCATTTGTAAGATCCGACTTGAGGCCCCAAACCTGACTTTGCAGGGGAGCCCTTATGTTATCCGTTATGCCACTGCTAGTCTTAAGGCCTTATCACACTTACACGTTTCGAGCAATTTTTCGTCCTATTCGTACAATTTTTACTCAGTTGCCATAGCAATGGCTCCGAACAACTTTTTCCCAGTGAGCTGAAAAAGTTGTTCCAAATAAATACAGCCAATGGGGTCTTCAGCGCCGTACGTCATGGTGAAAAATTGTCCTAAACGGTTGCTCCAAATATGCATGTGTGATAGGGCCTTTAGGATTAGGATTTGACTGATAGTCTCTCACTGAATTCGCTAGGGGGAGTTTTTGGATCCATTACTAGTTATTTATATTTCAAATAAATATTTTTCTATTAATATTGCTCTCCCTTTATATCAGTTCTGGTATCATCTTTCAATTTTTTTGTGTTTTCAAAAATATCCTTCAATTGCTTGCTTTGTTTTTATTTTAAAAAAAATTATGTTTTTATGTACTTAATACCTGTAATTAAAGATAACGTCTATATCAATGCATAAAAAGTTTCATTTCGTGGTATATAAGTTTTTTTTATTTGCATATTAATTATAATGATTTTGGGAACTCTAGAATATTAAACAAAGACTAATCTTCGAGTTACTAATTTTCGTTTGTTTTTGCTGTTGATTGTCTGTACTATGTTTAAACAGCATTCTCTCTTGGTTCACTCGATATCTTCATAATAACGGACACAAGAATGTGAATGTTTATCTTATCTAAAGATAAGATGAATTTTCTTTGGTACATTCCTAGATATTGGTACGTATGATAGAGCTAATGAGGGACTAGTTTTTCTCCTATTCCCCAAGCCTTAAGTCAAAATCAAAATCTACATATTACAGCGTATAAACGTGAACCTATACTTTTAAACTGCATTTTTTAATTTTGATGTGTATTCCCTTTATAAAACGCACATATTCTTTTTTTTTTTTTTTTTTTTACGAAGAAACCCTGAAATGTACTTATCTTTTGACAAAAACAGTTCACATAAAAACAACAGTCACGATTTTTCTCACTTCACCGTAGTGTATTTCAAGGATGACTCTAGGGCCGGACAAACAGGACCCCTGCCCGGAGCGGCATTTGGATCGAATTTAAAAAAAAAAATTTTTTTTTGGTTACAAAATCTTTGATATATTTTTTGAAATATTATTGGGTGTAAATATGGTATTTCACTTAATGTATCTTATTTCCTTATTTTGTATTCTGCATGTTTAATGAGTTTTCTTTTATGTTGAATTTTGAAGGGTTCAAGGCGGGAGTATATGTTAAATCATGAAATTTAATATCTTTACTCATCTTTCACTTGTAACTTTTACCCCATCCTGGAGTGAGGTCTTAACGGACATTCCTTTCACCCTTACGATGTCTGGTGTCAGTTGTTCAAAAGGGGAAAAGGGTAATAAGAGGTTTTGGCAGATAGAGAGCCACAGGAGATGTTTTATTTTAGACTTGAGTGTAGTTACTATAAGTAAAAACAAACGCTTGTGATCCCCACCATTAGTAGATATTTTTCGAAGAAAGTGGCCTGCTGAAATGTACGATTCCTTCTCTTACATTTTACTCGTTTGAAACAATAACAAGTAATTATGTCCTTAATTTCGAATTATTTTGAATATTTTAAGATTTAAAATAATACATATAGTTATTATATATATATATATATATATGCCCTGCTTTTTTGTTCGCTGGAATTATTCAAGTTTTGTAGGTGTGTATTTATGTGAAATATTTATCTTTTTTAATTATAATTTTTTACTTTGGAGAAGGGGCGGCATTTTCCCTTTTTTCCAGGGCGGCAAAACACTGCTAGACCTGGCCTTGTGTAATTCTGCTTCGCGGACCCGTTTTAAGCTCATGGTTGTTTTCAAAAGAAGACTAATGCCGAAATCTAATTCCCCGAATAGCGTTTTTATTCATGTACACGAGAATGATGAAAGAACCAAATGGTGTACTATTATGGATAAGAAACATTTGGTGAATGCGTCCAAAAATCCAGAGAGTCTTTTAGTTCGAGCATGTTCAAATTCCATCGAACGGACAATATGTAGAAATTGTTAACACAACGCACAACACAGAATGACAGTTGTTAAAAGCGGATGAACTCCATTTGTTCAGCCCCCCTTTAATGTGTGTATCAATAAACCATTCAATGCAAATTTAAAACGACAGCGGAATGCAGTCGGACCTTGATTTAACTAATTCATCCGGACCGAACATTTTATTCGTTAATTCGGGTGTACTCCTTATATATCGAGGTTCAAACAAATTACACATTTTTTTGCACTTATCTTTTGGAAATTTTTTTAGCAAGTACACAAAAATATATCCATAGTTAGAAATTACACACATTTTATTCAACAGCTAAAATTGCTATTAGTGAATTATTACGCACCAGCCAATTGAAAATTTTAAAATCCTGACTAATAGATGTTTGAGAATATTTTTTGATTCTTGACTCGAAAGAATTCTTTTTCAACTTTATGCAGAAAAGGAAATTATGCCTCATTTACATCCTGCTGCATAAGAGAAAGGTATGTTTTCACAGTTTCCAAACTATGTAAAATATTCGAAAATGTAATAGTTTTGATAGGAATTATTAATCAGTGCATTACAATCGCTATTTATTGTCTCCGACAAATCTACTATTTCCACATCTTCAGTAGCACCGATAGGCAGTCCATCATCAAATGTATCATAACCGTTAAAATCTTAAAACATCTGCGTTGTGCATTGGGATGACATAAGAACGGAATTTTTTTGTGCTATTCAAGACTCACACGCGCGCGCGCGATAGGATACACTAATGACTCATCAACACCTGTAAAGTCTAACAATGGTTCGTACCCGTTCTCGTTATAATTTGCTGCTTGCAAGAAAGGGCTTTTTCTATTTCGGGAAAAAGATAAGTCATTCGAAAAAAAAAATCCAATTTTTCTAATACAAACTAATAAAAAAAATTTTTTCCAGTTGTTGAAATAATTCATTATTTCGGGGTTTATTAATCGTTTTACCTTCATTTTAACTAGGGAAAGAGAACAATTCGTTAAATCGTGGTCCGACTGTATATGGATGTTAAAAGGTGAAAAACATTTAAAAAAAGGATTGCAAATGAATATGTAGAAATCTAATTTTTATATGCTTATTTTTTCTTTATTTTTAAGGCTATCATTTTTATTTACGCGCACCTGCAAATTTCGATCTTAGGTTTTGTGTTCAAAGAGCACGTTATACGTCGGAATATACGATAAACCTCTCTGGCAAAATTGGCTATATTTTACACTGCATTGTTCGTCCTAATAAAATTACCACAAATATCAGATTAAAAATCTGAGTTAGTAAAACTGGTTCATGAGACACAATGATGTATAAATAATAGAATGAAATGAAAATTAAAACGAACACACCATAAGTTTTGATTTTATAACTAGAATGCGGCATTTTTTTAAGCTTGATGTATTTGATTAAAAACTTACATAATAGCATCACGTAAATCTACGTTCAAATTAAAAAGAGAATATTCTGATGTTTACCTAACTTTCCATTTTATTTAGCAATAAATATTATATTTTAATAATTATATACATTATACTTTGCTTCAGTTCAGAGTTATTCCACTTAATAAGCTAATAACTGCGAAAAACATGCATGAGATAGAGATTAGGTATCATTTTTACATTCAGCATATTTAACTTACACACACACACCACTTACATAGCATAAATTCTGTAAACCCTAGATTAATATTAGATTGTTTTATTAATGTAAGTGTGCAAATGTGTGTGACACGCGAACAGATGAGTCAGATATGATCATGCAGAAATAATTCTGTTTTAAAGTTATTTGTGCAACTATGTAAAATAATGTAACCTCAAAGCTTATAATTATCTTACAATCATGCAAACTTAAAATCTTGCAAGCTAACTGATAATAATCATGTATATTTTTCAGATTAGTTATCAATAATGTTTTCTATAAGCTGGAGAACAAATTGTACAATTTGTTCTATACTGTGTCTAATAGTAAAAAAATATCTTAACAGTAAAATTGCACACACACACTTTGTGTATTTAAAATTCTATACCGTTGACTTTAAATTGCTTAACACTTTCAAATAGGAATAAAAATTGGAAAAATAATCTGTTTTTCTGTAGTCTTTGATTTAAAAAAATTTTGATATGAGGAAATACGATATAAAAAATTCAAGTACAATTCGAATTATACATTTAAAAAACTCTCGAATTATTCTTCATCAAAAGCCATTACATCTATTAAGTGTGAGAAAAAATACAAAGTATAAATATATTGTATAAATGCATCTATATTTCGACTTTGCATTATCAAATTGCTGATCTAACTCCAAATATTTCGTAAATAAACTTATATTGTCTTCGCATTGTGTAATAAGGTTTTTTACCTACCTCTTGTCAGATCTGTTTATGCCAAAAAAGATATGAAACATGGAACAATGAACCAATTTTCACGCTTCCCAAATTTTTCCCAGGCAAATGAATTAAACATGAATACAGGTGCATGTAATTTCGAGTGATTCTGCAATTATTAAAGAAAGAGTCAATATTTTCTCTTGTTTTTATTGCTAATGATAGCAGAGATTAAAAGCCATGAAAAACATAAAGCCTCAGATAGTTCATTCTAAATCATCATAAATAAACACAATAAGAAGTGTCCACCGAAGAACAATGACTCATGTATGAATACAAATATTTTTGCTGTGTTATCGTTTGGTTGAAATGAATTTGTTGCAATATATATATATGTATATATATTCGCTATTTTATCGTTTGGTTGAGAAAAGAATTTGTTGCAATAATATTTGTAATATTATCGTTTGGTTGAAAAGAACTTGTAAAAATTTCAGCATGTATAGATAGTTTCCATACGAAAGAAATTTCTGCACTCTTTTTAAACTGGTTTTTTTTTTCTATCATACTATATAAATTTTATATCATTGCTTCTAAAATATATTAATTACCAACAGCAATTACTGTTTTAGAATTCTAATCTCCTTCAAGTTATTAATGAAAATTGCATTTGTTTTCGTATACAAGTATAACTAGTGACGTTACGAGAAAAACTTTTAATATATTTTTAACGACAAAAGTTCATACTACTTAGCAACAACAACAAAAAAAATTATTATACTATATTCGGTTCAAATTTTCTTAATTAATTTTTAACTAAGAACATTCGCTTTCAACAAACACGTGTGAGAAGTTCTAAAAGGATGTGGATCAAGTTCACATTTCAATCATAAAGCAATTCACTTGTACTAATTTTTAAAATGTGTTGTGCTACAATTGGAAAGAAATTTATTTAAAAAAAAAAACTTTCATTAGATGAATTTTGGTATACTACGATTATTTAGCTTTTTTCGCTTAAAATACGAAACCTTTTCCACGCTAAATCAGCAACAATTTAAGAAAACTGTCATTAAGATCTTGAAAGCGAAATTCAGGTCTTGAAATTAGTTTCACTTTGTGTGAATGAAAGAGCGGGAACATTGCCAATTTGCAAAGGAAGCGAATACTAATTGTTCGCGTGTCTCTACGCTTAAATCTTCAAGTACTCCAGTAAATTAGCTAATTGAAAATAAGCGAATTTTAAATAATGCTTATTATGTTTTATTTTCATCCTCTACTTACTTACTTTCAAATTACGTCACAGGTTAATTCATTCATTGTGCATTGGGTAATTATTGAGTTGTAACCTTAAATTAAAGGCCTTCATCAATTTTTTAAGCACACATCAATCTCATTTTATTATAATAGTATTCAGGTTCATAAATCTTCATTGAAATAAATCTCCATCACTACTGAATCGCGCTTAAGATTCAGTTGCTGATTAAGACTAATTGAGGCTTGAGGTGTGGAAGAAATAATTGGGATCTTTAAAAAAAAGAGAGCATTTGGACGTTACAGATTAAACTAAAAATGGTAAATTCCGGGTTCGGTTAAATTAAGTCTCCTTTATATAATGTAACAATTATTTATTAATCTAAGTAAGGTTACACAAAGACAACACATATCGTTTACAAAAATAACGAGCAAAGAACATGGACGATGTTTCATAGCAATCACATTGTCTTTTCACCTGTCATCTGTTGAAGATGGGCGATTGCTAGACAACGCTTCTGCTGGTTGGGACAGCCAGTTACAGTTATTATAACAAGAGAGCGGTTACATATATGAATTAACATATATGTATGTCTATATTACTCATAATTTTAATAGAAACAGTGTAGAAAGGTAAGGTTAAGCACAGGGACGTCTCAAGGCATGGTCCAACTAGGCCCGGGCCCCAGGGCCTCGTATCGATCTCGTTTCAGCCTTAATAAGATCATAATTCAAATAATTTCAACGGTCTAATGTCATTTCCGGTTGTATTCTCCGAAAAACTGGGAATTTCGAACGATATGACCATCATTACTCATTCAGTGGAGCCAATTTGTACACAATTGTAAATCATGCACATTTATTTGTTTCGGGTTATTGTTTGTATGAGTATTTGACAGTGTATTCTATGTACTGTCTGCTTTTAAGATTCGTTGGAGGGGCCTATGTTTGTGTCGGGACCCAGGGCCTACTTTTGAGTAAGGGTTCAAGGCCTGAAGAAATCTTAAGACGTCCATAGGTTGAGGTTTTGTGGGGCCTTTCAGAAGATGCGACCTTGGGTCTGTTTTTCCTACTGTTCAATATTCCTATGAGCAAGTTATATTGAATTTTTGTAAGAGGTGTAGTAAACAATGTATTAGTGGTTACATAATTTAGTTAACGTTTTTTTGGGGGGGGAGGATGTTACGATCCTTACCTTTAAAAAAATCAGATCATCAACTGTTAAGATTACACAACTTAAAAATGAAATTCTTCTTTGGCTTTTTGTCATCAAACGTAAAACAATTTTTTTTTTTTTTTTTTGTAATTTTCATAGTAATTTTAAAGTTTTATAATTTCTATACTTCAACAATAAAACATGTAAAAAGAATAATTAAATTTTATGGGCTTTCATAAAACCTTTTAGGTATTGAAATTTTTTTTCTAAGATTAGGAATACCATATCTTCACTGTTTTTCTCAATATTACATGTTTGATATCAGCAAATAAAAAGCAGCCAATTGAGAAAAAGTAGTAGACATCGCATCATCAGCAAATCATATCATATCTTTGCCAGCTACTTAAATACTTCAATTTCCTTTGAAATTGTAGAAATTCTTTACCTAACCTTTTTTAAGTGTTAGAAAACTGCTTTCTCATGAGACTAAATAGGTTTTTTGTGCAGAATACATCAGCAAATCATAAATAATTTGTCAGCTTTTCCCGACTTGTAATCGTTTTCTTTCATAATCGACATTTCTCAAAAACATATGAAGAAGGAAATATGATCTTCAAAAATAGAAACTTTGGAACACGTTTATGCAGTGAGAGCTAAAAATATCAAAATTAAGAATTAAGAAATCTACACTCTAAGCAAAAAAAAAATTATTATATGTCTGAGTGCACAAAAATTAAGAAAGTGAAACTTAACGTTTGACGTTTAACTGCAATTTAAAAGGATAAGACCAGTCGCGTACACAAGGGTTGGGTTTGGGGGTTCAACGCCCCCCCCCCCACACACACACATACAGACCATCAGATTTTTTAATTTTTACCATGGAGATTATGTATCAGCTCTTTTGTTTATTTATTTTTAGAATATAATCCCTTGCCCCACTCACCCATAAAAGAGGTCTATGTATAATATTGAATGAACTTACTGCATAATTTTGAAGACAAAGATAATGTAAACCAACATATTAAAGTAATTTTGTGGCTATACGTTTTTTATAACAACATTTAAAACAGTAACTAGGAATTTCTTGTCAAGGCAGAGGGATTGATGAGCTTACCATTAATTTACAAGTGTACGGCAGTATTATCTTATGAGCAGTAGCGACATTGAATATTGGGGGGGGGGGGGGGGGGGGGGGGGGGGGGGGGGGGGGGGGGGGG
>BMAV01015036.1:306416-331356 GCA_019973955.1 Trichonephila inaurata madagascariensis
TGGCACTTGTAGGGAATTCCCCTAAATTATTTCCGTTGTTTGTTCAGTGTTGCGAACTTCTACTTACTGAAACTTAACTCAAACTTGATGGCGCAACAGCCCATGGAGGCCAGGGCCTACACTGCCCATCCCAGTGTACGTGACCATTGGGCGCTGAGGTACATGCTCAGATGTCTCGATCAGGTGGTCATTCTGAAGCTAGTCCCCAGCGTTTAAGTCCCCAAGAAAACTTGGTACTCATTTACCGACCCACTGCAGTAGGGATGATAGGTTGAGTTGGCCTTGCCCAGCCCGGGAACAGAACCTGGACCTGTAGTGTTGAAGCGCGAAACGCTACCACTCGACCACTGGGCCTCTCTAATTGAAAAGTTTACATTATTTTCAATTTTTTCACTATTGTATAAACTGTTACTTGAAAATATATAAACTTCAAGTTCCATAAAAAAAATCTTACCATAGTTATTATTGCATCTTAAAAGAACCCTACACAATAAGCAATTCCTTCCTAGTTACATTCTATTTTTAATAACAATATAATTCATAATAAGCTAGCCTCATGTTTCAATATTTCGCAATCTTCTCGTATCTTAAATAGACTGATATTATTTTGTCCCCCCCTTCCTCTGTTCTTTTGTAGAAATGTTTTTTTAAATATATATATATATAATAATAATAATAATGTGTTGTCTAAGTCCTCTGTTGGATGAGTTCGATCCTCCCGAATATATAAATAAATAGCTAGGAACTCCCCAACGAAATTTTGTATTGTAGCATTATGTTTATATATATCTTTCCTTTTAAGTTCAGTAAGTAGTTGAGCACATACGGATTGTATTGCATAAATGATAAAACTAAAATTATGGATAAAAAAAGAAACCTATTGGTGCCTTTAAGTGCAAACAGCACCAAGAAAGAGAAGATAGTAAAAAAAAAAAAAAAATTATAGCTTTGTGTATTTAAAATATTTATATATTTTTACTTGAAAAAATCCACCCAAGATAGGGCCCTCATTCTTTTTTTTTTTTTTTTTGCATCCGGGCCTTTGAATACCTAGCTACGCCACTCTTCACGCAACAAACCTCTCTCCTCCTCAAAATCCCAGACAGAAATATTTCTTGCTAACTTATGCATTTTAATATTTTGAGGTGAAAATGCTTTTACTCCTTGCTTATCCTTTTGGTATCTGAATCATATTGTTAGAACCTAGTTCAGAATTCATTGTTATCAGACAACCAAAAAAAAATTTTTTTTTCTTCGTCTGATTCCAAACTATACAACATCTCCTTTGACCCCCATGTTTGCTTCTGAAAAAGAGCCAGTAATCGAAGAACCAAGTATGCTGATACCTTTGACATTAGCAATTTTTCGTGAATAATTTTCCACTAACCGCCGTATTTAAAACCACTCGCATTCATGATCACCTGGAAGGCTGTTCTTCAGTTTATAATTGGATAATGGGCTTCTCTTTCTTCAATGGGACAACATTTCCAGTAAGTGATGGTCTTTTTCTTCTTGGATGAACTGTAAAGGAGATGTGTGGCCAATTTGAAAATTCCTTTCCACCATACATCAGTGTCATATGACGGACTATAATTTCTATAAACAACCATAATTTCACCATAGATTTTCTGAGCACCATAATCTTTCAAATGAGGGAGCTTTATCACATTGCGAACATCTTTCTTCATACTTTGGGTTAATTCAACCTACGTTTTCCAGAAACCAAATAAATCAACACTAATAGCTGTAATTTAGAATATTATGTTCATGAAGATCAATTAATATGTAGAGTAAATTTTATCCAGATATCATGTTTATTTCTCAGTTATAATTAACATTTTATATTTATAAATATATATATATATATATATATATATAATATGGTTAAGTATATCACTACAAAAATGCTACGTATAACAATCTGTGGAAAAACTTGGAATGCCTCAGAGATGCTATTTTTAGCAACACAATGCAAGACTACATGTAACTCGTCTTGTCCTGAGCAGTCTCGACACTAAGGAAGTTCGACTGTTGTCCTGTCAAGATTGTTCTTCAGATCTCTCCCCCATTGAAAACATCCGATTATTGGTGGCTGAGAAATTGGGCCAGCACACACACACTGCTTTTCAGTTACTAAGATTGATGAAGCGTGGAATAGACTTGAAGCAGAATAAAATTATTTGTCAGTAACTGTCATAATAAGCTTTATTCGACTAGATACTTAACTGGGTTAAAGCCATTTTGATTGTCAGAAGTGGCAGCAGTTTGTACTAATTTCGGACCCTGCATACCTCCAAATTGCCTACAAATATAATCGTATTCTCTTCTTACTACACTGTAAACCTACTGTAAGTAAAGTATTGATATTTTCTTTCCTTCCTTGTTCTACACTTTTAATGGTCAACATTGTAAATCACACATAACGCATAAACATTACCCCCAAAGTCTTCATTCAATATATCAATTTTTATTGTTGTAAGAAGATCTTTGCTTGAACGATGTTATTGACTAAATTTATTTATATTAAAACTATTTGACTAAATTTTAATGGAAATTTTAAAACAAATTTTCAAAAGAAAGTTAATTTCTAAAATTTTGTTGAGAAAGAATAGATGTATAAATTAGCTATTTTATATATAAAGAATGCTATTAATCCAAAATTTCCAAACATGCAACTTGTGAAGAGTTCTTTGTAGAAGTGTAAATTGGTAGCAAGTAAATAAATTGTTATTATGGGGTGTTTTATAAAGTATATCCGAATCGTTAAAATTTCCAAACTGATAACGGAATGGTTTTATTGCAGATAAGAATGAAGAGTGGATAAAATAAAAGCACATTTATGAAGCTTAGAACAGCAAAATGATAAGCACTCATCTTTTAAAGGAGTGAAATGTTTTAAAACATGTAATTCGAAACTACATTCAAACAAAAAATTTTCCCACTATTAAAAATAATTTTCATGACATTTTCAAGTTTGAGCGGTTTTTTTTTGTATTTTGTTTTAGTTATGACATCATCACGACACGTGATGAAAACATGATCAAAAGTCATTGGCGTTTGTGTGCCGATGAAACTCTCTCAACCCAACTCTTTCTTTCCCTTCTCAGCCGAGCGATGCCTGTAGTCGAGGCATGGGCCGCCGGCCTTCTATTTTTATCTGGAAACAAATTAACATTGACTAATTTTATTTCTTTCGCAAAATGCTAATAAATTTTATTACTGAAGATCAAATAATAGCACAATACTTCTTTCAACATGACCAATCAAGTAAAACTCGAAGTAAATGGTTTGCATAGCAGCCTCAAGAACGGCTTTAGAAACCATGAGGTAATGGGTGTGTTCATTTGTATGCAGATATGTCAAACAGAATACATTATACGACTTCTCTTAATTAACTTTTTATTGATTTAAGAAAATAAACTGTTTTGAGTAACAATTGAATTCTGTTTATTAGAATACTTTGTTGTATAAAGTGTTTGATTATTGATATGTTTATTTTTATTGGTTACCTTTCCAATTCTGATTTTGTTATTTTTTCGAATTGTCATACTTGGACATGTAATTTTTTCCCCTACTTTTAATGTAATTGTATCAAGTCCGTGATTTTTTCCAGGATTATGTAACGTGATATGCATATAATAAATGGCGAATTGTACTTTATCAAACCGTACAAAAGTTTTATCAATGATTTTTTAAATGCAGCCCAATTTGTTTTATGTTGAAAATGTATTCGTATTGCAATATATTTTAAAAATTTCAAAAGGAAATACTTAATTTTAATGTTATTTTCGTTGTCATATTTTCATATTGCTTTGGACAAAATGTGTTTCATGACTAGCTTTTAACATAAAATGCATTCTAGTTATCTTTCATTTTGTTAATTTAATTAAAACATTGCTGGAAAAAAAATATGCCATGATTTCTTTTTACACTTTGATCAGAATTGGTGTATTTTTAAAATTTATCTTGTTCATCAGGAAAATTAACTTAAATTTAATAATTTTTTCAAAATTAGAAATAATATGCTTATTTGCAGAAAAGTTTCATAAAAATATTAGAGTAATATATTTTTTTTAAAAATCTTTTGCAGATCAATTTTTCTTTCTTACTAATTCCGAGATTTTTAAGAATTAACAGTTATATTTATAAACTATTACATTATTTAATTTACTGTAAAATTAATGAATAGCATAATGTTGTTCTTTTACTTCAAAGCTGTATCTATGATAAGGTACTACTTGGTTTTCGTTATGTGTAGACTAATTGTATGTTATCTTTATTTTTTATATTTTACAAAATATTTAAAATGTAACACTTAAAGGATGCAACATTAAATTCAAAGAATGTAGGTTTATACTGTTTAAGATTTGAATAATTATTTTAAGGTTTTCAGCTTTTTAAAACTAGACATGCATAATTTATTTTCTTCTATTAATCAAATTATTTACTTATTAGCTATAGAGAGAAATTTAAATAAAGTAATATTTTATTGATATTGACGTACTTGCCCTTAAAAGTGAAATAAATTTCACCGTAAATATAGTAGAGGAATAGTAGGGACTTCGCCTCTACTGTTTTTTTTGAGGAGGGGTGGTGAAGAAAAGGTAAGATATTTTGGTGGAAAATGGTATGATTCGTATGGTGCGAATTTGACTGTGATGTTAATATGAAAGTACTGTTTTATTTTTTAAATGTACTTCATTCTAATTCTATTAGTTAATAGAAATTTAATATTTTGTGTACTTTAATTTTACTTTACATTAAATTACATATATATTTTCAAAGTACGCTTTTATTGCTTTTCTAAAAGCCCTTTTTGTATAAATAAATGTATCAGCAAAGTATCTGAATGTTTTATTTTCATATTTTAATCAATTTATACATTTGTTTTCATCTCTAGAGTGTAATGTCTTAGTTTTTATTGACTTATTTTCCTAAAACATCTGTTAATATAAGTTTAATAAAATAGGGATTTAAAATTTTAAGTGCTCTTAATTTTTCTTTGTAGATTAAACGAGAGATAAAGCGTGTAAGAGAAATAAATGAGGAATTTGAAGAAACTCCTTTGGTAATTGCTTTGACAGTCTATTTTTGTTATGTAGTACTCACAATCTTTGGTCATATCAGAGATTTTGTTAGAAAATTAGGTTTTGGAAAGAGCAGTGAAGTCAAGGAACAAAACAGAGATGTATGTATAAAATTATCATATATTATTCTTTAATTGAAAATTTTCAATTTAAGAAATTTCTCCCAGAAGCATTTACTAATTTTTTTTTTTCTCTTAGGGCTATGCCAAGTTATATGGAAGTTTTGAAAGTTTTTATACAAGAAATATATACAAAAGAATAGTGCAAGGATGGAATATGTTTGTATGTGGTGTGCCTGATGTTGTTTTTAAATTAAAGATAAAAATATCTTCTGAATTTCATCAAAATGCTAGGTAATTCAGTTTCATTTTCTTTTGTGTAATGAATCTTATCTAATTTTAATTTATTACACATGAGGTTGCATGATTTAGCTACAAGAATCGTAAAATTTTAGTCAACTCTGTATAACTGTTGAGTTTAGTTATTTAAAATTGTTCCCTTTTATCGCAGGCAACAGTTTTAAGGGTTTTGTTGAAAAGTTATCTTATTTTGCATTTAAAATTCTGAGTTTAAAATCATGCTTATTCAAAATCAACGAGGAGCTTGTTAATTATTCATTTTCTTTTACTTAAATTAAAATTCTAGTATTTATTCTGGAACCTGTATGAAAAGCTGAATTAAAGTTTTTTATTGTGGTTGAAAATGTTGCATTATTTTATTCTTAAATAAATATCAATTCATGCATTACTTTCCTATGTATTTTGAAAAAACTTTTATGTACATATAACTACTAATTGCTTTACTTGGCAAATAAAGTTTATTATTAATACAGATTTAAGTTATATTGATAAATTTTTATTTATAGTTTTGTACATAAAACTTGTTAAAAATAAAATTATTAGAAATGATGGTTGGAAAAAAAAATTAATATTACAAGTTTTATTAGATTATGATTATATATTTGACTTATTTTTATGATCTTAAACAGTTCTAAAAATTTGGAATTATATGCATCAACAATTGTTAAATTACTATGGTTGATTATGTTATATTTCTACTTTAAACATCTTGTTCGTTTGTTAATTTAAATAATTTTGAATCTTGCTATGTGTTTGACATTCAAGGCTATATTTACCTAATGTTATAGAGCTTGATGCAAGCATGAAACTTATTTTAAGGTAGAAAATTGATTGAATTTTCATATAAGTGTAATGTTGTAATACATCTGTTCATTACATAACATTTTGGAAATATTTCGAAGATTGCAGCTCTTTTTAATATTCAAAATTTAAAAGCTATTTAGCATTACAGTATAAAAGACACAATGTGGAACACATTTTTATATTAGTACAAATTGATCAACTTTATGCAAATAATAAAATTCACTCTTTAAAACATAATAAAGTTTTAATGTAACATATTGATACTCCCAACATTTTTATCAATAATTGTGTTAGGATCCTAATCTTTATAATGTGATGCAAAGGTATCCTTAAAAAAGATGAAAAGTATGTGAAGACAGGATTAGTTAAATTCATTTCATTCATTTATTAAACATTAGTGTAATCATTTTTAAATATTTTTCACTGAACTTTACTTGTAATTGAAGAAAATATATTTTATATGAATTGTTAATTTTATTTAGGTTTGGTACTGAAAAGAATATAGAAGCTATAAATTTAGGATCATATAATTACTTGGGTTTTGCTGAAAACTCTGGAAAATGTGCTGACAGTGTAGAAGAAGTGATTTTAAAGTATGGCACTGGTGTATGTAGCACTCGACATGAATTAGGTAATTTTGATAATTGAAGTTTTTTTTAAACAAAAGATATAATAAAGCATTTTTATAGTTTCTAGTTCATTTAAAATCTGAATACTAAGTAAAAAAGTCAAAGGAATTTACCTGACAAGATTGGCTAGATTTTAACATTTTGTGCACAAGCATTCAAAATCTCATTCCACTATCCTAATGGCTGAGTGATCATGGTTAGTGCCCGTTTATCCATTGGACGCCCGAGGCTCAGAAGAGCCTGGATAAGCTGGACTTAACCAGATTTTCTGGTTTTAAATTTCGATCCTCCAGTTCCAAGGGGGCTGTAGATCTTCTGCACCTAGGGCTTGAAATGAGCTTAAATCGGCACTTGTCATGATTGCAAGCTTGTGGCAAATGTTTTTGCGTCCCAGGTTAAAAATCTAGTGCTACTGAAGATCCGCCTAAGTTCTCCCATTGTTGTGGTATGGAAATTCAGTGAGGAGAATACCAGTTTATGTGTCATCCTCTTCACTTGACTGCAATTCAAAGTTATGAGGTCCTTCACCACTAGCCCTCGTTTCATTTTGCTCTGTGAAGTGACTCAAAAGTAAAAATCCAATCAAACCATCCCTTTACAAATATTTTTTAAATAAAATTTCGGATTTGAAAATCTATAGAAAGAAATGTTAGAAAAAATAATTTAAATATTAAACATTTTGTTAAAAAAATTGATTTTTATTATCTTGATTGTATGATCAGTTTTTAAATTTTGCAAAAACTACAATGTAGTTTCACTGACCCAAGATATATGCTTCTTTGGCAAGTTACTGGTTTAAGACCTACCTAAATCTGTATGGCTTAAATGAGATTTTATATAGATTGTGTGACTGCTGTTATAAGAATTTTACAATGCTGTATCTGAAGTTCAATTATAGAATGATGTTGTGATTCATCCTGTTTAATTAGAATTAATTTTAACTTGAACAGGATAAAATTTAATAGTTTTTTAATATATATTGGTTTATATAAACTTTTTTAAAAAATTGCTGTAGAAAGTTCTGAATTGTTGAACTAATACAATGATTGATATTTTCTTGATGTAGGCTGCTTAGATATTCACAGAAAATTAGAAACAATGGTAGCTGATTTCCTTGGTGTGGAAGACAGTATAATCATTGGAATGGGCTTTGCAACCAATTCAACAAACATTCCAACATTAATGTCAAAAGGATGTCTCATTCTGAGTGATGAACTCAATCATGCTTCATTAGTATTAGGATGTCGATTATCAGGAGCGAAAATTAAAGTTTATAAGCATAATGGTAAGTGTTTTCATTTTAAAATACATATTGTTTATTGATTCAAGTAATTGTATACAGTGTGATCATTGAACACAAGAATGCTTAAGATGAAATATTGGTTAACATGAAATAATACAATGGTTCTGACAAACTATGTATTTTCATGCATTTTTCTCTTGACACAAAACAAAAATTGCTTAACACAAAAAGATTTCCCATCTGGGAATGAGCAAAATATGGATAACACCATCCGGATTGTATTGTCCTATTGTATTGGAAGAATTCATTGCAGTAGGTGAAGATGTACGTACAGCTACAGTTATGTCAGACAAAGACATTTTGGAGTTCGTTCAAAGCTCAAAAAATATCATTGATGCAGATTCTGATGATGAAAATGAAATGAATAATGAAGCTTCTGTTCCCACATCATCCAAAATGAGGAACTTAATGAGAAGTATATGCAATTATTTAGAAGCAAATTCCAACTGTGAAATGAATAACAAAATAAACAATTTGATGCTAAAAAAACAATGCAAAGAAAAATATCAGATTCTTTTCTAAAAGCTCAATATTTTGTTTTTCAAAAAATTTGAAAATTTTTGTATTAAATCTCTTTAAGTTCTTATAAATGATTTTGTTTCATTGATTTTTATTAAATATATGCGTATACATACGCATTATTAGCGTATATATACGCATGTGCATTACACACACATGTCTATGTAAATAAAATAAGCTAAAACTTTTAATCTTATGGGGAAGGGTTGTAATATCCCTTAATACGAAAAAATATTCATTCAAAAATTTCACTGCATTTATTAAATTCAATTTTTAGGAATAATCATAAATCTGCTTCTATTAAAAATTATCTATAAATTTTTGTATTTTTATAAGGATAAGCTTTATTTGTAACCCATAATATTGTAATGTGTTTATATTGCTTGTATATGGATGTACGTTCAATTTTTATGTCAATGTTTTAAAGTTATGAATATAATACCTAATTGAAAATTTTTATATATTCTACCCCCTAATGTTTCCATATAACTTCCTTTATAAATGCATTTGTATATTTTTATTTATAAAGATATTGAATTTGTGTTTAGTTTCATTGAAATGTAATAGGAAAAATATATATTTGTGTCTCTTCTTTGTAGATATGAAAGATTTAGAAGAAAAAGTAAGAGCAGCAGTCATTGAAGGTCAACCGATTTCACATAAACCATGGAAGAAAATTCTAATTATTGCTGAAGGAGTTTATAGGTAAATTTGTAATTATTAATTTTAGAACAGAGTTAATATATTTATATCATTTATTTTTTGCATTTGATTGAAGAATTGCACAATAATTTTTTTTTTATGTTCTTGGTAAGTTTGTCTTTATAATTTAAAAATTATTATAATCATGTTTTGTGTGTATCATTTTTAAGATTTTTTGTATATGTATTTACATATTGAAATCATTCAATTGTAAAAGTATGTATCTTTTTTTTAAAAAATAAAGTAAAAGGTTTTGTTATTACTTAAAAATAAAGTTCATTCAAAACATCTTGGAAGCCATTTATTGTTTAAGAATCATTACAAGTTTTTGTGTTAATGCTTTGTTTATCTGTAATTTTTCTTGTTTCACTAAACAGAATTTCTTTGAGTAAAGAAAATGTACTTTGTTAAATTCTAAGAAAGTTTTAAATCTTTGGTAGTCTCTTTTATATGTAAATATAGATATTTCATAGAATATTTGTTTAATTGACAAAAGTTTGACTTTTTTCAGAAATCTCAAGTATAAAATTTTTATTTTGTAATGTTTTTAAATTTTGTTACATAAAAAGTCAATTTTAAATGTTTCCTAGTTTTTATTGAATAAAATTCCAAATATTTTAAAGGAAGTAAAATCCAATTCATGGAAATTAATCATCAATGCCTAAAAACTATAACGAACATCTTTGTGGGAGCAATTAAACATCTCACTTAGGAAATCGTAAGTATTTTTTCCATCATATTTATCTTTCTATTTTATCATTATTTTTTTCTTTTAGTATGGAAGGAACTGTTGTTAATCTTCCTGGACTTATAGCTATAAAGAAAAAATATAAGTGCTACCTGTATGTGGATGAAGCTCACAGCATTGGTGCCATAGGATCTACAGGAAGAGGAGTTACAGATTATTTTGGATGCAACCCTCGTGATGTTGATCTACTAATGGGAACATTTACTAAAAGTTTTGGTGCATCTGGAGGTTATATTGCAGGATCAAAGGTGTGTGTGAAATTAATATATACATTTTGTTGAGTTATTGCTTAGTGTTAGTTACAGGGTTCGAGTCATTAACTATTAAAGCAATCACCATTTACAGCTGAATCTCTGTTTTGCAGATTCCTCTGTTTCGATAACTTTTTCCTGGAACCAAGAATATAAAATAAATGAAAGATGAATCTCTATTTCACAAATTTTCCACATAAACTTTTTTTTCTGGATTTAGCAACTTCGTTAAATTAAGGTCTGACTCTGTACTTCCAAATATAATCTGAACCATGTCTAAGCTGAGAATTTCAAATAGGTCTCCATTTGGGTGAAAATGTTGCCAAACAGGTGGAATATTTTCCTATTAAATTACTGTAAAGTAAGACTCCAGCAGCAGTAATTTTATTTTTGGTTGTATCTGAAGCTAACACATTCCTCCCCTGCCCCCCTATTTAATTGTTATTTTGTGCACTATCTGTGTTAATTTTATTTTCTGCACTATTTTTTTTTTTTTTAAAGTGAGCAGGAAGAGAAAATGTGTTTACTGCTGGAAATATAAGATTTTTACCTTTAAAAAAATGCAATGCTTTGTACAATTCTATTTTTTTATGTTAGCAATATAAATAATTTTATGTATTTTTATACTTCCTTTGTGGAAAGCATTTGTATAAAAATTTTGGTAGCTATTTTTGTATTTTTGATGCATAAAGGAATTCTTTTTATTCTTGCAGAGCTTGATCAATCATCTTCGAAAACACTCTCACAGCTTTAGTTATGCAACCAGCATGTCCGCACCTGTTGCACAACAAATAATTATGACCTTAAAGATTCTCATGGGAAAAGATGGCTCCAATGAAGGTAAGTTATGACCCCATTGTCTATTGTTCCTTTCCTGTTTTTGTTTATATAATCATATTTTGTAGTCATGGGTTTTGTTTCTCTGGTTGTAAGCTGCTTATGTTTTGCTATGAATAAGTCATTTTTATTGAAACAATTGTCTTTATGATAAGTTACTTCTATAAAATACTGAGCTTTTTTTTTTTATAAACATTTACTGTGGTGTTTAAAAATATTTTTTATAAGAATCAAAAGATTTAATTTTAATGAAAATTATGTTGAAATAATTGATTGCTGAATTTGATGTTCAAACATTGTATGTTTTAAGTGGTATTTAAATTAGACAAAACATAAAAAATAATTAATGTATAAAAGTTATCTTGATTGATTTAATGTTAAAAGTACATTTCCTGTATGCAATGTTTTAAGTTTTTGCAGTCAATTGCTAGAGATAGGGTTACTAAAAAGTATGTATTTAGTAGATTTGTACTGAAGAGTGAATATCATAAATAAAATTTTCATTGTAAAAGAAGAGCCAGTTATGAATGTATTGCAATATTACTGAATGACTTAACTCCCACAAAATTAATGACTCGCTTGCAGTGTGTTAAGAAATGAGACAAAACATTAATAGTGACATTTTTTTGTTGCAAATTTAATTTTTTATGTATTTCTATTTAATTTCTTACTGAATAATTACTCCTGTGATTTTTATTAAAAAATTTAATTATGTGTCATATTTCCAGAAAATATTTAATCTCATGTGTATTATGAGAAAAATATTTAAATATAACATTTTATTTTGAGAATTCAACCTTATTTCAGAATAATTTTCCAAATATCTTGCTGGTGGGATATTATTGTTTTAAATTATGATAAATAATTGACACCTTAAGAAATGTAGCTTTAGCTAAAATGATTCTTTTATATAACAGGTGTTCTTAGAGTAAGGCAGCTTGAAAGGAATACTCGTTACTTCCGTAGGAAATTGAAGCAAAAGGGCTTCATTATTTATGGCAATGAAGATTCCCCAGTAGTGCCTCTTATGCTGTATTTTCCATCTAAAGTAACGTAAGTATTTATGCTTAACTAAAAATTAGAAATCAACATTGAATGGTTTTTTGTTATTTATAAACAAGAAAAAAAAAAAATGAAATTGTATTGGATACTATCTTGAAAATAAATCAGTTGAATAAATTTGTCTGTGTATGTATATATTCATATATTTAAAAAAACTGTTTTTTTAAGTATTATATAAATTATATGCATTGAAAACTATAATTTTTATTTGTGATTTTTTCCTTAGGGAATTTATACAAGGGCTACTGATGCAAGGTGTAGCTACAGTTGGGGTGTGTTATCCTGCCACCACAGTAGTGACGTCTCGAGCTCGGTTCTGTATTTCTGCGGGTCATACGAAGGAAATGCTTGACAAAGTGAGTAAAAAAATCCATTGTTATGCAGTTTGTTTTTCCTTTTTACTCATTTTAAATATATTTTATAGAATTTTAATACCTATTCTATGATTAAATCTGTAAAATGTGTGAAATAATTCTAGAAAAAAAAATTTTTTTTACTTGCCTGTAATACTTTATATCATCTTACATTGAATTGATCCTTTATTGGATACTTCTGCTGCATGTTAGTTTTAGTTCTTTTTCCTTATCTGTTTCATTTGTACCCTTTTTTTTTCTTTTCTTATTTTTTTCCTACTAAGTACAGTGAAAATCGTTTTAACACAAAACTGAAAGAACTGACATATTTTTCGTTTTAAGGAGAAAAAAACGTATTTGACAAAATTAAGTTTTTAGAAAGTCTGATTTCTCTCTCTCTTTGCGTTGTCTTTTTTAGCATCAAATTGTTCGATGTTGTCCATTTTGTTATTTGTTTCATCATTAGAATGCGAGCCTCAAAAACTGCAATACTTTTCATGATATTCCACATTTCAGATGATGTGAGAGCAGGACCTATGCATCATTTATTTCATTTAGGGTCGAGGGTGAAAGTAGCTTAGATAAACAAAATTGGCTCATGTCACAGGCTATTTAGAGGGTATTTCAAAGCAAAGTTACCCTCCTTTCTACAAAACACATGAAAACCTCTCTTAAATCTGTACTGATGGTGTTTTCCATATTTTGTTCATTCCAAGAAGGAAAATCTTTTCTTGTTAAGCGATTTTCATTTCATGTTTCATTAACCCTCTAAGCGGTCTGCACTTAGTCTTGCCATTCTGGAGATACTTCAAAAATGCACAGCACATATTTTTTTGCTTTCAGGTGGCGTTCTCAAAAGTGGTTGAGCCGTATTTTTAAGAATGTGGCTCAGCCGCTTTTGGGAATCTTGCTTGAAGGCAGAAAAAGCATCTCTGGAATGGCGGAATTTTACGTGCAGACCGCTTGTAGGGTTAAGAGAACAAAAATGTATGAAAATACATAGTAGTTTGATGGGGCCATTGTATTGTTTCGCCTTAAATGTATTTCACTGTATTTG
Source organism: Trichonephila inaurata madagascariensis (assembly GCA_019973955.1). Taxonomy (NCBI): domain Eukaryota; kingdom Metazoa; phylum Arthropoda; class Arachnida; order Araneae; family Nephilidae; genus Trichonephila; species Trichonephila inaurata. The sequence continues at coordinate 320,128 of BMAV01015036.1, forward strand.
AAATACAAATTTGAATCTCATCTTTATCGTTATTTTCTTTTATGATGGTAAATATATAGTACATCTTACTATTTATACCTTTGATGTATTTCACTAATTGAATATTGTTTCAGGCATTGACAGTGATTGAAGCTGTTGGATCAAGAATCATGGCAAATTATTCCAAGATGGAAAGATCTCAAGCAGAAATAATTTACTAGTCAATCTCATGTTTTCTTTTCGATGAAGTGCCTTAGAGCTGGGGAACCTCATCCAGATAACACAGGGCTGATTTGTGATTTTTTTTAAATTCCTGATTATCAGCAGTGGCAACACAACTTGAACTGCAGGTGTTATATCAGCAAAAGGCACTTTGAGCTATTTTGAACAGTGATCAAATTAGTTTTTGCATTTTATACTATTTCTTACCATGCAAACTATAACTGCAAGAAACCGGGGGAAGAAAACAAGGGAAAATCTGTGTGAATTGAAAACTTGTGTGATGAAACATGCCGAGGCTGCTTGCGAAGTTTATCCAGCTGTCAATTTTGAACTTTGGAAAGAATCACTTTCTCATTTATTTATTGCTGCTGTATACATGCATTTAGCAAATGGCTAGTCATTGTAGAGCCTGCTTCTGAATTTCGAAGCATTCCGCCAAGTTTAATATCTTGGCTTCGAGGAACCAAGGCTGAAATAGCATTTTGTATTGCTTGTATTAGGCTTGCAAGTAAACTCGATAAATTATAACATTTCTCTCTGGGGTAGCATTTTAAGAAATTAAAAAATTGTTTTAAAATCATTCAGTGCTATGTGGCAAATGTCTAAAGAGGTCAGATCATCAAATTGGTTATATTTGTGCAAAATCTAGCTTCCAATTTAGAAATATAGTGGCTTGTATGCAATATGTAGCTAAATTTGTCTTAACCAAGGAAATTAAGCAGCATGTAAAAATTGTAATTAACTTTTTCTCTCACAACTTGTGAGCTTCCAAAATTGGCCAAATATGTCGAAATTACGAGGAATTTGAATAATTATCTTTAAAGAAAATTGGTTTCGGTCTTACTAATTTTTATGTGCAAAATAAAATGTTGATAACTGATTTTTCAGTGCTTTTTGATTGATGAATTTAATTTGTTGTGTAAAAAAAAACTAGTGTAATATTTCCATTTTGAATTTGGGCAGCATAAGATTATATTTTATAATTGTTATCCAAGTTGAAAGAAAATGTGCCATTTTTTGTTTTAATTGCTGTTTGTTGTTGATTTGAGAATGAGTATTGATATTGAGAGGTTTGTTAAAATAATTTTTTAATTTGATTTAATTCTTTATTTTAGTTTTGTATATATTTTCTATACTATTTAGTAAAAAAAAATTGCTACCATTTATTTCATGTACAAGTTTTTTTTAAAAAACAATTTTGAGTATTTTTTATTTTAAATAACTTCTCATGGCAACTAACTGCTTACTATATGTGGTTCTTAAAATTTTATTTTGGCTGGTTATATATGTATGTGAATTTTGTTTGTAAATATAAATTATATATAAAAAAAATCGGTCTTGAATTGTTCACCCAAGTTAGGTGCAGTGCGTCTTCCCCCCTTTTTTTTTAAATGTTAACTAGTGCTTCCACATTTGCCACATTTATACATTTTAACAATTAAATAAAATTATCTCTGTTTTGCATTAATAAAATTTAATACACAATACTTTGTGTAATTTTGTGTATATTTTAGTACAATTGTAATAAAAGATTTGGTATGCTCTGGTCATGAAAAAAACTAAAGGATTTTTTAATTTATGTTGTCTCATATGAAATTGAAAAATATTCTTTAAGGAACATTTCTAATATTTTTGAATTTTTATGTAGTATTGGCTACTAAATTATAGATTTTAGTTAGAAATGTAAATATAGTACTGAGAGTTTTGAATTTTTTTTGTATCGTAAAATGTTAAACCATTGAAATTGTTATCTTTGCCCTGGATTTGTAATCTAATAAATATGTATTTATCTTTTATGTTTCAAAAAGATTTTTCTATGAGAATTCTATGATGTAAAGATATTCATTCTATATATATATAAAAAGACAATAAAATTACAAGTTAAAATTCCTATTCAAAACTGTATAAAATTTTAGTATCGTCATTATTTTTGATTTAAAAAAAAAATATTTCCAAAATGCATCGTAAATTTTAAGCCCAATTAGGTATAGGTGATTGTATGTACATATACGAGTAGCATCTTTTAAAATTCATTTAAATTTTTCTGTCCTATCTCATATTTATATAAAAAAAAAAAACTATGTTGAATGGGCCACATTTTAATAATTCTGACACCACTTTCAGTAATAAATATTTCCTTTTTCTGTTTAAAGAAAATTTACAGTTACTCTGGAAATAAAATTCTGAACCTTTTTTTTTTGCAATGATACTCTTCAATTTGTATCTGAAGCATATGTACATACCTCTGGCGAGTGATGCTGAACTTTTATATAAACATATAAAATGCTGTACCAGTCTTTGAACGTCTGTATGTAATATTGTACTGTTTTATCTTCAATACTGATCAGTAATCAATGAATAAATTTTTTTTACTCTCATGGTTCTTTTCTATTATTTGTGGTGGAGTAAAAATTCACACTTGTGTATATGTTTTATTGTTATTCTATGCCATTGCACAAACAAGTTACTCCCTCTTAAAACAATACTAATTTTAAATGTCCTTAAAAACCGCTCTCTTAGTAATTCAGTGAGGTACTGAGGGGGTTTCACCCATGTGATGGCCTGCTTTTTAAGGGAATATTTTTTGTCGACCACAGTATAAAGATAGAACTTTGTTTTTTTATCATTTATTTATATGTATCTTAAAAGTATGTATATGAACTTTTAGCCACACACAAAAATATCCAATAGAACGTGAGTTATAGCGCTCTGAACACACCCGCCTTGAAAAAAGGGATGCTCACTTCCTCCACGATTCCGTCTGATTGGCTTATCTGAAATAAAAAAAATTAACGGTGTTTTATTGTGTATAAGCTTAAGTGCTCTGAATGAACTATACTCAATTGAAAACGTCAAAAATTGGATTTTTGGTAGACTTCTGAAGGAAAGTTTCAAATTTCATGGGTTTTTTTTGTTATGAAAAATAGAAATATTTTGAATTTTGGAATGATCGTAGTTCATTTGTGCCGGGTCTACCCTATAAATTTGAAGTCATTTGGTCAAACGATTCTTATGATGGAGGAAAGTTTGAAAAACACAGTTTTGAGAAAAACATGTTTAAAGTCCGATTAAAACAATGAAAATCTGAACTTGCCCTCAATCGGCGATGTTCTTCGAAGCTAAATCAAGACTAAAACAAGTTCAAAGAAATATTCAATAACTATAAATATTTCCTTTTAAACCTCTTACAACATTGTGTATACTTGTATGAACTTATATTTGCATAGAAGGGTCAATGGTATCAAACCGATTGTACACTATAGGCCCAGCCTTCGATTGCCAACTCAGCGCTTCGAACAGCTGCTTCTTTATAAAGACTTTGAATTTTAAAAAATCACTTTACCACCGTTTTCTAAACATGTTAAGGAAGCAATTTTTGAAAAAATTTTTTAACCCATCACATGGGTGAACCCCCTTAAGTTTTCACAGGGGTGGTCCCAATTTTCCACCCTTTCCAAATCAAAATCAAGAAACAAACCTGTCTTAGTTGTTGCTTATCTCCTCGTCTAACTTCTGCTAGACGAGATCTACGAGTTTATTCACCCTCAAAGTCATACTAGCATAGGAAAACCTAGTAAGTCGTCATAGGACAAACCCAGGCATCCAAGAATATGAGTTGGGGAAGCCTACTCGATGTTACGTTTTGGACAAATCGAATGGGTTTTATAGCCACCCTGAAAGGCAAGGCTTCTTAAATGTCCACTAAGAAATCTGGAAACTGCCGTCTGGGTGCATCTGTCGCAATTCATAGCAAAGGATCCTCCGGGGGAATCAGCTCGATAACAAGTATGAGTATTCGCAATTACTAAACATATATATTTATTGTTTAAATGCACATGAGAGATATAAAGTATAAGCATGCTAATGAACTCTTGGTTTTTATTAAAAAAATCTTGTGTTTAGTTTTACGACACTACCGTTAAATTTCACAATCTCAAATCACTTATTGGGGAACACAAAGGTAGTTTTTAGTTAATTTTTTAACTTAGAAAAAATCTCTGCTTATGATTTGAGAAACTAATGCCTAATGTGTTATATAAATATCTGAACAATATTACTTCATTAGGAATAGTTTTCCCAACAAATATTTTTGAATAAATATCAGGAGGAATTGTTTCTTAGCATTGGAGCTGCATATTGTATTACATGTTTCTTTTCCAAATTAAATACATTTGTAAAGAATTAAATTTAAAATCATATCACATAACTCGTTTGTTTACAGGCATTACTGCGAGTCAATTTTCAAAAATGAAAGGATTCCCCAAAATTGTGATAGTATGAAGGGAAAAAAAATGCATTGAAAATTGAGAGTAATATATATTTCAGTATCTGAACTCGTTCTAATATTTTCTTTTTCACGTGTCAAAATTTCCAAACACTAATAAGTTTTTATTTCAATTCCTACTATTAGCTCACACTCTCTATATACAATATTTATTTATCTTGGTAGAATTTTCAATCGTTAATAAAATACATTTTAAAGCGCTCAATTGAGCTGAAATTTAAAAAAACACTATTATTTTGGATGACAATACAGTAATTTAATTATAATTAATAAAAATTATAATTGATTAAAGCTAATTATTTAAAGAATTACAAATACACAGTCACGTTGGCATCATTTTTGGCGACTTAGCAACCCTTTTGACGACGTGTTAAAACTTGAAAAGGTTCTTTTCTCACGGTTTAAAGCATTCAGTTGAACTGAAATTTTATAGACACGATTGTTTTGGATGACAATACGATACTTTAATGATAATTAATAAAAATTAATGACCACTTATAATGTTGTGATTCTCTGTCCTATGTATATACATATATTTATATTAATTGTAACTATGTATGTAATAAAGAGTAGGTAAAATAAAAATTTTCTTTGCTGATCTAAGTAGGAATTGACTTAATTTTTTTTATATTACTTTTTTTTTTACAATAGTCATCTCTTTTCCTCTTGTACTTAAATGAATTCCTACATTGTGTTTTATACCCATGACTAGGGACAGAAAATAAAATATCTCATCAATGAGTGGAACATATCGAATATAAGTTTTCGATAGTCCCAAAAACTGTTATGTGCTTTATTAATGTCGCACTATAAAGCAACAAGAGGGCTATTGGTGATGGGATCTCATAATTTTGAACCTCGGTCAAATGACACCTGAGCTAGCACCTTCCAAATTACCACGGCAACGGTAGGACTTTGAGCCTCGACAGATTAGCATGCATCAGCCCCGGTATGTGGCACCAGCACTCGAGCTCGTGAGATGCCGGTCACGAGTTTGTGACTATAACTAGGCAACCAAAAAAAAAAACATTGAACTTACAGCAACAGAAGTAGCATGTACATATCATAAGAAAAGAGAGTAATCTATACATAACAAATTCTGCACCAGGATTTATTTTGTTAATGCTGTTTTGAACAACTAGGTTTCCTGCCCTTTTTTTTATTGCAGAATTATCGAAATCCAGTTTTCTGCAACTTTTTATAAGTAATCCGTTGTTTTCTAATTTCGTTAAAATCATGCTTGTGTGATTTCTTCTAGTTTTCTCTTTGGTTTCTACAAGTCAGTAAATAATTTTACGATTTTCTCTTCTCTGCCATCACACTAACTACAAATTTAATAATTTGACAGGTTTGATCTAAATGTGGAAAATACCCGGGAAGCTGTAAAAGATACAAGTGTTTAGCTTGCTTTTTTTGATCAATAATTGGTTGACACGAAGTTAAAAATACCATTCTGAATTTTCAGTGACAAATATGTGATAATACATTTATTCATCATGATTGTTCACATAATACTGGGTCGACAAGTCTCTCTCTGTCTTTAAAATCGATGCCTTTGCCGCGGTGGTATTGCCGGGACGATAATGTTCTGTTGCAGGCAGTGCTGTTGAGGCAATAATATTTGCTTCTGATGAAGGCGGCGTTAAAACGAGCTGGAAAAGTGATGGGAGAACAGATACTGGTAAGGCAATTGGAAGTACCGGGGCGCAGATGCTGGTATAGCTATTGGAATTGGAGAGACTGTTGGAATTAGATCATGTCTCTTCATTGGTGTCGCTCTCTGTCTGTTCTCGCGATTCCAGAGTCTCTTTTTAGGTGAAATACGTCCCGTCCGCGAAAGTGACACGTGATGTATAGTCACTTCTGTCTGGACGTATTCGGTGAAACCATTCTTCTATTGGTCCAAGTCCCCTTCGCGCGGTGTACTTTGAAACCGGCGGTTGGCGTGGGAACTGAGTCGGCATCTTACTGTCGGCTAGATCAAGGGAGACCAGAGGTTGACTTTCCTTAGGACATCAGAGCCGGGGTATCTACCCTGGGATACTTTCCCACGAGAAACTACTTGACCGTTGAAACGTCGCTCGTTCCCGACGGGAAATGGGTCTTTGGTGAATACCGCCACTCCTTCCTGAATAACTTCCCAATGACCTCAGAAAGCAAAATTCTTTTGTGCTAAAAATTGAATTATATCTAGGATTCTTATTCCATCCATTTTTTAATAATTCTTTATGATATTTATTGCAATTTGTTAATACACTGAAATACCACTGAATTAGGGATAGCAAAGGCTATGCAAATTGTGTAAGGCCTTGTGGTAACTGCATATATAGCGCGTACTGTGGTTGTTCTGAATTAGTTGTTGGAATTGCCAGTATGGGTAAACTACCTTATTTAGACGCCTTCGATCGCAGACAAATCGTAGGAGCGTGACGCATGGGCCATTCAATTTCCGAAATCGTCAGACAGATAGGACTTTCAAGGTTGACAGTGTCAAGAGTTATACCAAGTATACATGGATGGTAGACAAAAAATTAGCGATCGGGCAAACTGCAAATGACAATTAGCCTTAACAGTCCTTAGTGAGAGACGGCTCAGGCGTATTGTGTACGTAGCCAAATATTAGCTCAAATTACCACCCAGTTGAATGACGGTAACAATCGTATAGTCAGTAAACGGACTGAGCAACGCTCGCTTCACCTTAAGGGTTTCGGAAGCCGTCGACCTACAAGAGTACCATTGCTCAATGCTCGCCATCGGGCTGCATGTCTTGCCTGGGCAAGAGAGCAAAGGGACTGGAGTGTAGAGGACTGAAAACGAGTAGCATGGAGTGATGAGTCTCGATTTTGACTACTTAACGCCAACGGGAGGCTGAGAATATGGTGTCAGGCTCATGAAACCAGGGATCCTGCAGGCCAGGTTGGAACTGTACAAGGGCATGGTGGCTCATTCATGGTCCGGGGTATTTTTTCCTGGCACTGTTTGGGATCTTTGGTGCGTGTACCAACCTCCCTCAATGCAACTCGGTACGTAGAGTTGCGGGGTGATCCCTTCCATACGTTTATGCTGTTCTGTTATCCGCACGATAGTTGAATTTTCCAGCAAGACAACTGTACCTCTCACAAACCCCAGTTGGCTACTGGCTGGTTGGATGTATGTATGTGTGTATGTGTGTGTGTATGTGTGTATGTAAATCTGTCGAGGCTCAATGTCTTGTCGATGGCGTGGCAGTTAGGAGAGGGAGGTGTCGTCCTCGTCATTTAATCGAGGTTCAAAATTACGGGGTCCATCGCTAATAGCCCTCGTATTGCTTTATAACGCGATGTTAAGAAACCTCCCAACGCAATTTCTCAGAACTCTGAATCTAAATTTTGAATCAAAGACGGACCTTGAAATATTAAGAGTTCTTTTGTATTGCCGTTAATCTTAGTGGCCATCAACAGAAGAAATACAGGTTAATATAATTAGATCATTTGCTCAGAAAACTCGGACGTTATTTTTGATCTGTTGTTGCTAATCCTCCAGAGACTCTGACGAAGTCATAAGATCTATTAGATTGTTCATTCTTAAAAAGTCAAGCACAAGAAGGGGATCTGTATAGATATTTTTCCTAGAGAGATCCATACAACCAGGGACGTTTTAAGGCATGCACCTCGTTTCGTTCTTGACTCGTGTCTTCATAAGATCATGATCCGGATAATTTTAATGTGGTCAAATATTATTCCCCTACAAATACTTCGAAAAACGAGTTTCAAACTGCATGTCAAGTGACAAAAATGGTAAGATTGTATTATTATATGATTACTGTTGTGTCCATGTCTATACCTATGTCAAATACCATAAACAATAATTCTACGCATTTAGTCGAAATGCGGCCGTCGGCAAAAGCAGTTTGTGCCCAGGTTTTTGAGATTGTGAGTAGTGCACATTAATTTGTTTCAAATTATATACCGTTTGAACGAATATTTGACGATGCATGTTTGCATACTGTATACTTTTAAAAATCTCAGGTAGGGCCTACCTTTGCAGAGGGGCCCAGGACCTCAAAAAATCTTAAGACGTGTGACGTCTCTCGCGTCCTTCTTCTAACATAACTCCTAAGTTCTTTGACGGCCACGATTAATGGCAAAACCTTTCCAACCCAATACCAAGAAGACAAACGGATCAAATATGTAAATGAGATATACTTTAAAACGATAGAAGCTTTGATGAGAAAGAGCGGCAAGTTTAGAGATAACTTAATGTGGAATCATTCGGATCAAGAGTTAGATGTCCTATAGCTCTGGAAGAAGGATACGTTCATATAAATTAAATTATAAAGAAGTCTGAATCTTCGCATCTAAAGTTACGTTATAGGTATTACTTAATCGCTGAAGGAAGGTGACTTTACAAAAGGTAATATTTTGTATAGGAAGTTAGATTAATCAGTTAATTTATTATAATTAAGATAAATGTTCTAGTTGCGCGATCTGACTTGAATATAAGGTTTAATTGGGTGTTAACTCTCACTTTAAGAAAGTTGTCAATTAGAATTAAGTAATATAAGTTATTCTTAATAAAAGTTGTATTAAGAATCCAATATGTCTCATCATTTAGATAATCCCACACCTCTAGCTTACGCGGATCCTAATAGACATAGTCATCACAGGATGGCTATGTCTCAGACGTTCCTGCATACAATCAAGATATGCCTGTGATCCTGATTCTTGGCACAGATGGAGAAAATCTTTTTGCTCTCTGAGAACAAGAGGCGATGCGACCACTAGCAGGTAGTGAGAGTGTAGTTAGGAAACCTGTCACATTCGAGGGCTAGAGCTAGAAAAGGTCTGTTACACATATATCAACGCTGTATGAGTGGGTGGCGCCCTCCGAGATTTTCCAAATTTTGAGATAGTTTTAATTGAGTATAATTCCAGAAAGGTATGGGTGAAAGAGGAAGGGGTTGGAACTCATCCTTTGCTAGTTTGTCTGCCATTCCGTCGCCTTACAGGTAGACATGATTTCGAATGCACTGAAAATGGATATCGAGGAACAGTGATATAAGTTTCAGTTTGTGTAAGATGGAGAAACTGGTTTCGTCACCAACAAAAAATGAATCGTCAACATGTTGGAGAGAGCTGCGGCTATTAGAAAGAATCCAAAGATCACCATAGTTCTTGGTGGTTAGAATAGCTAATAATTCACTTCTAGAAACCAAGCAGAAGTCCAGATTATGTTTCATGAGAGACAATTTTTCCTAAGGAATATCAATATGGATACTTGCTTGGTCAGATATTTTGATGCCATTAGTATAAAAATTAATTGCATTATTGATGTTGTTAATGATCTCCAATGTGCGGTGAGGTGGATTGCAACAAAATCTTTCAAAATGACAGGAGAACTTTGGTTAAAGTGGAGAGTCCCACACAATGATGGATTCAAACTACATTGTAATGATTAGGGCTCTACATCGCCAGTAAAAAAGTTCTGTTACTCGACTAAAGGGGATATTTTTCGTTAATCTTAGTCTATTTCTATATTTATTCAGAGAAGTAGGCATTTTGTTTTGTTGACCGAAGCTAGAAAGTTTAGTTTATTTGATCTGTCCTGCCTATCTAAGATATTCAAAAGGTTGCAAATATGATTAAAAAAAATTTCTGAAGGGCAACTGTGTTCTAAACCAGTAATGATATGGGCAGCACTTATTTGGAATTGCTCTAGTTTCTTCACTTTGGAGTCAGAGGTGCAACAACAAATTGGATAACCATACTCAAGAATTACCCAAATGAGCATCAAATAAGTAGTTCTAAGAGTAACTGCAATATCTCCTCAATACTTATTAGCAATATATTGAAGAATGTTGAGACATTTTTATTACTTTTCTGAAAACAAGATATTTAATATACTTTTGTATAAATTCAGGATCTAAAATATCTATAAGAAGTTTCCTATATCTTTAGGGTACTTCTCAAAGGTAAGCTCCTGGTTATATATATATATATAGTCTCAGTTTAGGCAATATTTACACAGGAGTTAATTTGTAGTAAACGGTGACAATTGACTTATAGTGCTTTTAACGGAGTTTTAGTTATGCTGCAAAATTTGACAAAATGGCCAGAGAATTGCGAAATTTTACCTCCAATTCAGATTTATTACCAGAGCTCCAAAGATCAATGTGGTCTGTAGAGTTCCTGTTCTTATCCCAGAAGAGAGGGCCCTTTTTCTCTACCACCCAATCACAGAAAAGTATAGGGCTTAGAACTGAACTCTGAGGGACGCCTCGGGTAAACTCGAATATGTTCAAGAAAGTTTTAATTTTTACCTCTAGATATATCTCTTTTGTACAAAATATCCATGATAAGGTATTTCCTCGAATGTTGAAAGTGTAATGTAATTTTAAAATAAATTTGAGCTTAAAAATTCTGTCAAAAGCCCTCAAGAGGTCTAATGGAGCAGTCACGGTATAATGGGTGGATTTAAGTTATGAGGTAATGGTTATACAGGACTTAGTCTATGGTACTATGACCCTTTCTAAAATCAAATTGCTCGCCGGGTATTAAATTATTACCACTTAGAAAATATTAGATTCTTAATAAAAAATAATTTTTTCCATTAATTTACATGTTGTACAAGCTAGTGTTGACATTACTGCTTCCAGATGACTGCACGAGAGAGAGGTCTGCTTACATCCCTCTAAGAAGGGATCGTTTAATATGGGGCAGACATCAGAGCTGGTATAAGTGGTTTTTTTAAAAAAAAAAAAAAAA
>BMAV01015036.1:336356-365373 GCA_019973955.1 Trichonephila inaurata madagascariensis
TAAAATGAGGATTTAAGATTAAAATTTAAATAAAACTCAGAAAGCGAGGAGATTCAGAAATAAAGATTTAGACACGTAATTTATTAAGGGCATAGAGAACCCTTAAGTAAATCACGTTTTTCTTCTTGGAGGGGGTTGTGACGTCTCTCGCGTCCTTCTTCTAACATAACTCCTAAGTTCTTTGACGGCCACGATTAATGGCAAAACCTTTCCAACCCAATACCAAGAAGACAAACGGATCAAATATGTAAATGAGATATACTTTAAAAGGATAGAAGCTTTGATGAGAAAGAGCGGCAAGTTTAGAGATAACTTAGTGTGGAATCATTCGGATCAAGAGTTAGATGTCCTATAGCTCTGGAAGAAGGATACGTTCATATAAATTAAATTATAATGAAGTCTGAATCTTCGCATCTAAAGTTACGTTATAGGTATTACTTAATCGCTGAAGGAAGGTGACTTTACAAAAGGTAATATTTTGTATAGGAAGTTAGATTAATCAGTTAATTTATTATAATTAAGATAAATGTTCTAGTTGCGCGATCTGACTTGAATATAAGGTTTAATTGGGTGTTAACTCTCACTTTAAGAAAGTTGTCAATTAGAATTAAGTAATATAAGTTATTCTTAATAAAAGTTGTATTAAGAATCCAATATGTCTCATCATTTAGATAATCCCACACCTCTAGCTTACGCGGATCCTAATAGACATAGTCATCACAGGATGGCTATGTCTCAGACGTTCCTGCATACAATCAAGATATGCCTGTGATCCTGATTCTTGGCACAGATGGAGAAAATCTTTTTGCTCTCTGAGAACAAGAGGCGATGCGACCACTAGCAGGTAGTGAGAGTGTAGTTAGGAAACCTGTCACATTCGAGGGCTAGAGCTAGAAAAGGTCTGTTACACATATATCAACGCTGTATGAGTGGGTGGCGCCCTCCGAGATTTTCCAAATTTTGAGATAGTTTTAATTGAGTATAATTCCAGAAAGGTATGGGTGAAAGAGGAAGGGGTTGGAACTCATCCTTTGCTAGTTTGTCTGCCATTCCGTCGCCTTACAGGTAGACATGATTTCGAATGCACTGAAAATGGATATCGAGGAACAGTGATATAAGTTTCAGTTTGTGTAAGATGGAGAAACTGGTTTCGTCACCAACAAAAAATGAATCGTCAACATGTTGGAGAGAGCTGCGGCTATTAGAAAGAATCCAAAGATCACCATAGTTCTTGGTGGCTAGAATAGCTAATAATTCACTTCTAGAAACCAAGCAGAAGTCCAGATTATGTTTCATGAGAGACAATTTTTCCTAAGGAATATCAATATGGATACTTGCTTGGTCAGATATTTTGATGCCATTAGTATAAAAATTAATTGCATTATTGATGTTGTTAATGATCTCCAATGTGCGGTGAGGTGGATTGCAACAAAATCTTTCAAAATGACAGGAGAACTTTGGTTAAAGTGGAGAGTCCCACACAATGATGGATTCAAACTACATTGTAATGATTAGGGCTCTACATCGCCAGTAAAAAAGTTCTGTTACTCGACTAAAGGGGATATTTTTCGTTAATCTTAGTCTATTTCTATATTTATTCAGAGAAGTAGGCATTTTGTTTTGTTGACCGAAGCTAGAAAGTTTAGTTTATTTGATCTGTCCTGCCTATCTAAGATATTCAAAAGGTTGCAAATATGATTAAAAAAAATTTCTGAAGGGCAACTGTGTTCTAAACCAGTAATGATATGGGCAGCACTTATTTGGAATTGCTCTAGTTTCTTCACTTTGGAGTCAGAGGTGCAACAACAAATTGGATAACCATACTCAAGAATTACCCAAATGAGCATCAAATAAGTAGTTCTAAGAGTAACTGCAATATCTCCTCAATACTTATTAGCAATATATTGAAGAATGTTGAGACATTTTTATTACTTTTCTGAAAACAAGATATTTAATATACTTTTGTATAAATTCAGGATCTAAAATATCTATAAGAAGTTTCCTATATCTTTAGGGTACTTCTCAAAGGTAAGCTCCTGGTTATATATATATATATAGTCTCAGTTTAGGCAATATTTACACAGGAGTTAATTTGTAGTAAACGGTGACAATTGACTTATAGTGCTTTTAACGGAGTTTTAGTTATGCTGCAAAATTTGACAAAATGGCCAGAGAATTGCGAAATTTTACCTCCAATTCAGATTTATTACCAGAGCTCCAAAGATCAATGTGGTCTGTAGAGTTCCTGTTCTTATCCCAGAAGAGAGGGCCCTTTTTCTCTACCACCCAATCACAGAAAAGTATAGGGCTTAGAACTGAACTCTGAGGGACGCCTCGGGTAAACTCGAATATGTTCAAGAAAGTTTTAATTTTTACCTCTAGATATATCTCTTTTGTACAAAATATCCATGATAAGGTATTTCCTCGAATGTTGAAAGTGTCATGTAATTTTAAAATAAATTTGAGCTTAAAAACTCTGTCAAAAGCCCTCAAGAGGTCTAATGGAGCAGTCACGGTATAATGGGTGGATTTAAGTTATGAGGTAATGGTTATACAGGACTTAGTCTATGGTACTATGACCCTTTCTAAAATCAAATTGCTCGCCGGGTATTAAATTATTACCACTTAGAAAATATTAGATTCTTAATAAAAAATAATTTTTTCCATTAATTTACATGTTGTACAAGCTAGTGTTGACATTACTGCTTCCAGATGACTGCACGAGAGAGAGGTCTGCTTACATCCCTCTAAGAAGGGATCGTTTAATATGGGGCAGACATCAGAGCTGGTATAAGTGGTTTTTTTTAAAAAAAAAAAAAAAGAAAAGAAAAACCAGTGTGGCAGCCGAGATTTGATTGGCTGGGCACAGGCACCATGATGGACGGGCACACAGACAGAAAAATTATTTTTAAACGGAGACATTGCAAGTAATAGAGATGATACAATGGGACCCTATGCTTGCCCATTCAGAGATGAAATCAGTTTCCTTGATTTAACTATTATGTACACTGCTGGAAACATAAAATGCAATACCCTGAAGGAAGCAGGTGAAATTTACATCCTGCGTTGGCGGCGATGAAATATGCAAATCATTAGTATTATAGCTCAGACGCACATCACGGGAGATCGCAGCGCCATGTAAGGAGAGAACAGATTGGCAATTTGAAGTACGGAATTTTTTTTTCCGGCCATTTTTTTACGTAAGTTGTTTATTTATGCCCCGTGAAAGACATCGAGCGTCTTTCGACCGAGGAAGAATAATAGCCCAGTGCTTCTCAAACTTTCAACATTTGCGACCCCGTTTTCAATCATAATTTTCCTCGCCTCCCCCCATACAATAACAATATATTGAATTTAATAATGTATTTTTTGATACTATAAAGCTACAATATATATGATTTTAATTATAAACCGTATAAATTATCAAGATAACTATTAAATTTTGTATATGACAAGCCCACCATTAAACCTGTTCTTAATTTAGTATTGATAAATTATCAAATGCATTGAGCAATATATATATATATATACTGATATATTTATATTATATCATTATATGAAGGTATATTTTATTTTTTATTATGTCACAGAATATATTTTGTTTTGCTTCCTTTCAGTAAATTAATATATTTTTTAAAATCTTTTATTTTCGATATGCTCGCCCCCACCCCGGAAGGTTATCATGCCCTCCAAGGGGGTGTGCCCCACAGTTTCAGAAACACTGTAGTAGACTATAGAAATTGCAGATTATCCTTCAGAGAAATTGGTCAACATGTTGGATGAAACCAAGCAAATGTGATGCGGATCTGTCATTGCTGGATGCAAAAGGAAGCAACGGACAGACGGGACCGATCACACTCACCTCGTTGCACCCCTGCCCGTGATGACAGGTGGATTGTGCGCATGTCCGTGATGAATTGAACAGCCACATCACGAACCATAGCACAACAGATTCAGTCTTCTACGCATCATTCGGTGTCATTTGAGCCATTTGCAGCCTGCAGACTGGAATATCAGCAAGACTTCCATTGCTTCATTCACCCTTGACTAGAAACCCCAGGCGTTTGAGCCGCCAATGGTGCGATGAACGGCGGACATGGACAATGGAATGCAAATACATTGTATTTACTGACGAATCCCGCCTCTGCCTGCAACATCACAATGGTCGGATTCAAGTTTGTGGTGAGAGGCTGCTGAACTGTTACGTTATGCACGCCACACTGATCCTGCACCCGGTATCATGGTTTGGAGTAGTATTGGATTTCACTGCCACGTCCCTCTAGTAGACATTGCCAGTACACTGAACAGACAGCGCTACATCTCTGAGGTGTTGGAGCCCGTGGTCCTTCCATATATTCTGCACTTGCCATCAGCCTTATTCCAACAGGATAATGCGCGACCACATGTAGCATGCAATGTTCAATTCTTCTTTACCCATCAGATTGAATTGCTTCCCTGTTCTCCCGAACTATCACCAATCGAAAACATGTGGTCCACGCTTTCAAAATGACTGGCCCAAGATACACCACCCTATTAACTTTGGCAATATGTGGAGGCCTCATGGAGACTGCTGTACCCCAAGGATACATCCAATGCCGAGGAGTGTGGCAGCGGATATAGCCAACAATGGCGGCTATACAAACTACTGATTCTGTCATCATCCATACGTCTTAAGAGGCTGTAATTTTAATCGCTTGATCTTTGTACATGTTATCTACCAAATAAATTTCGCTGTGATATCTCTGGTCCTTCTTGGTGTTGCATTTTGTGTGGCCAGCAGTGTATGACAATACTCAGCCTCATAGGTTTCATCTAGAGAATGGATTTCTGGAAATTGAAAATATTTAGCAGATGGACTGGTTTACATCTCCAGGGCTAACATATTTATAACATTATTGAGGTGGAAAATGCTACCTAACTTCCCTCCTCCCTAAAATAGTGTTCCGGGGAACTGCCACAGAAACTCGAACTGTCTTCTTCCCAGCATGAATTCATGTTGTGAAAATTGGAATAGGGTGTACCATACTCTCTCCCTATTGCTTTATAAAAATTCAGCTTGCAAACATTTTAGAATTTCCTGCTATTAAGCTGTAAATACGATCATATGTGTGTACCATAGTGTTTTTTTATTTTTAAAAACTTATGCAAGCGTATGTGCACATTTAATTTAAAATCTGTCTAGTATAATACAATGCTGGCCAAAGTAAATGCAACACCCTGAAGGAAGCATGCAAATAACATGAAATTTACAACATGCATTAGTGGAGGTGAGATATGCAAATGATTAGAATTTCAGCGCAGACACACATCACGCGCGCTTGTGGCGTCACCTCAAAGCGCTATTTAAGGCATGGAGATTTCGACGATTTCAAGTTTGGCAATTACGTTTTTCTTGCGGTTTTTTTTTTTCAAAAAACGATCAGTAATGTATCGTAGAAAAGAGCGATCAGCTTTTGATGATGTATCCGAGTTCGACACAGGAAGGATAGTGGCCTCCCGAGTTTGTGGATTATCTTTCAGGGAAATCAGTAGTCCTGTTTGACGAAACCAAACAAATGTAATGCGGATATGTGACCGTTGGATGCAGGAGGGTACGACGGACCGACGTGGTCGATCGCATCCACCTTAGTGCACCACTTCACGTGAGGACAGGCACATTGTACGCATGGCAGTGACGGATCGCTCAGTCACATCACGAACCATAGCACAGCACATTGAGTCTGTTACTCATCATTCAGTGTCTGCGCGTACCATTCGACGCCGTTTACAGCAGAGTGGTCTGTTCGCAAGACGTCCATTGCTTGGTCTACCCTTGACGCAAAACCACAGACGTCTCCAACGCCAATGATGCGATGAAAGAAGAATGTGGGTGGCAGAAGGGAATGAAGTTGTCTTTACTGACGAGTCACGCATCTGTCTGCAACACCACGATGGTCGGATTCGAGTCTGGAAACACCGTGGAGAGAGGATGCTGAACAGCTGTGTTATGCACCAACACACTGGTCCTGCACCGGGTATTATGGTATGGGGTGGTTTTCGATATCACTCTCGCACTCCTCTAGTACGCATTGCCGGTACTTTAAACAGCCAGCGCTACATCTCCGAGGTGTTGGAGCCAGTTGTCCTTCCTTACCTTCAGGCCTTGGCCACAGCCATATTTCAACAGGATAATGCGCGACCACACGTGGCACGCATTGTCCAAAGGTTCTTCGTCAATCACCAGATTGAATTGCTTCCCTGGCCGGCTCGCTCTCAGAATCTTTCGCTGATAGAAAACTTGTGGTCCATGGTTGCTCAACGATTGACCCAGATTACACCCCCAGCTGCCACACCAGATGAACTTTGGCAACGTGTGGAAGCTGCTTGGTCTGCTGTGTACCCCAAGAACACATCTAAAGTCTCTTTGAATCAATGCCGAGGCGTGTGGCAGCGGTGATCTCCAACAATGGCGGCTGCTGTGGCTACTGATTCTGGCAGGAACCACACTTCACAGAAATCTATAAATTTAATCATTTGCTACTTGGTCAACATGTTATCTACAAAATAAATTTTGTTGTGCTATGTCTTGTCTTTCTTGGTGTTGATTTACGGTGGCCAGCTGTGTAGTTGTATCATTTATCACAAAAAATATTTTTAGGAATATTTGATCGCTTTTAGAATAATTGGGAAAATATAAAGAAAGAAAAGGTGAGTGCAAAGTACACAAAATCTGACAATGGCAGAAGTATAACTATTTTTAGCAAGGTTTTCTTTCCAGATTATGACAATACAGTAAAAATGGGTAAGATGACCATAGTAAACTATATTTAAGCCCATTCGCATGCTAGTGTAAATTTTTCAATAATTACAAAATAGATTAAATTGTTTATTTTTTTCCCCTTTAAAAATATTTAATTTTAAATTTTATAAGAAACAAGTAAGCGCCTAATTGAATGCATTTAATGCCTGTATTGCTTTAATGGGCTAAATTAATGATGGTCATGTGATAAAGACAACCACATATTCTTCATTGAATTAAAAAACACAAGACTGTTCGTTCTACTTGGGAAATTTGGATAAAATTTTTAACTTAATAAATGGTTAAAGATCTTCAAATACTAAAATTTTTCGAAAAGTTATTCAACATTAAAAAAAATCATAAATTATACATGTACTTTTTCACCGAGAGTCTTTTGTTTACATATGTACATTATTATTGACAAATATGTACTCTTTTTAATAGAAAAGTTTATGCAAAAAGTAAATGTTGGCAACAGTGAAGTGCAGGAACAAATTAGCTGCAAACTTGCAATTGTATTTATTATTGTGTGACTATGACATCACAAGAATTTATGAACTGAATGACTGGATTGGAAACACATGAATGAATTTAGCCCATTGCCAAAAATATTACTGGTGATTAATAATGATTACCTTTCTGCATACATTGTGACTGACAGTAAATATTTTTGTTGTTTGAGTTCAATCCCATATGCTACTCAATTGTCACTTAGCAAGATAACAGCTTTCTCTCTTTTTTAATGTTTATGGCTTATGGTAATCTTATTGTTGTGAGCATATCGGCTCTCATTCGACTATATCGAGTTGTTTTGTAAACATACAGAAATGCAGCTCGGGGATTTAACTGTAATTAAAACAAGTCAATGAACAACACATTTCATTTTGATTACACTTTATTATAGATGGATTAGCTCACACAAATCTCATGAGACTTATCACGATTTTACAAGATTGATTGTAAAAGAAAACAGACTTGTTCATGGAATGCAAACCAGCTTAAAATCCAAAGATGGAAAAAACATATTTCTTCAAAATTCCAAATGACAATTCCATTACGAAATTCTGAAGAAAATGTATGCTTAACACTATAACAAGACGCCATTGTTGTTGCACCTAAATTCTAAATATAACGGCAAAAAGTGATCAAAAATATAAAATAGGTTTAAGTGTATGACAACAACGCTAGCGTGAACGATCAAAGCAATACCAAAAATGTACATAAAATGCTGTAAAAAATACTGATATTATTAAAAGCTCCAAAAATTCAAAAAATAATTCTGGTAATAAAAAGCCTCTGCCTTACATGGTTGCAGAAAACAAACATAAAACACTCAAAATATCAGCAACTACAGGAACTTTATAAAGGTAATTTGTTCTCAAATCAAAAATATAAAAGCAAAACTATAAAGATAAAATACTACAGTAGCAATATCATATAATGAAATAATATATCAGTAAACATTATATATACATACTTTTATAATAATTTATATTTATCACTGTTTCTTTTGACATTTAGACATGCTATGTCATGTATGCAATATTTTGAAACATGGATGTAGTAACTCCCACTGGAAGAATTGTTACATCACTATACTTTGATAATACATTAAAAGATTGAATATAAAAGAAATAATAAAGTTAACATAAGGGCGAAAAATGCTTGGACACAAAACATGCAGTGAACTTTGTATTTATAAACAATAAAATGTCATTCTAAGTTTTATTTACATTATACTTGACACAATTACTTTTATACACAAATTTATATGCCTTCACTTACAAACTTGGATTTTTTTCACAGTAAAAGATTGGAGTATAGTGTGTAATTTAATGTTCCTATAAATATATAAAAAAATTCTAAAGCTAAAATGTTTCAAATTAGAGAATGAAAGGATGTGTTTCATTTAGCTATAATTTACATAAAAATTGTACTTCATTGAATATATATTAGGATTATTTTTACTAATTTTACTTAAATTACAAAGTAATAATATCTCAATTGAATCAATTAACAAATGATAACCAATTCTACATAGTACTAGATACATGTTTTAATAATATACAAGATCAATTTTGGATAATAAAATATAAAAGATTATTCATTATTACAACTATTGATATAATTCTTAGCTCCAGTAAGATGATAAGATGCAATAATTCAGATTAAATTAAAAAGAAAAAAAAAAGACATTTTATAAATTTGATTACATAACACATAGAACTTTAAATTGCAATATAGCATTTGACTAATTTCATAGAACATATTGATTAACGACTAGAATTAAGTACAAAATTAAAAATACAAATTTAAAATTTCTGATTGTTTATTATATTTAAATTCATAAAGGTGAAGAGAAATAATTCAAAATACCACTTGTACTAAAAGGTAAATATAAAGTTTTAAAAATAAAAAAAATAATACATTAATTCAAATAATATATCTTTATACATCTATATAAATAAAAATAAACTATGATTAGGAAGTTTGATAAAACAATATACATTGATTAAACATGCACAAATGACAGTAATCATTCTAGATAATGGGGGTGGGATAGTAAAAAGATAAAATGTTATTTCAATTCATTATTTTTTTTAACACAGATGAATATTTTTCAAATTTAATTAGTATATATTACAATAATCTTCAAATAACAAGGGGCTTTAAGTTTAAAAAGATTAGTAAGTGTAACAGAGATTGGCCACTTTATTCAATGATCTGAATAAATGTTGAAGATATTTTTGGTAGGGCGAAGAGCATAAGTGTTAAAGTACATTTGCTTCAGCTTTAGTGTAATTTAAATTAAAGCATACACATAAATGTAATGAAATATTTTAAATAAAATGACAAAAATATAACATGCCGTTTTTAAGCTTGAATAACAAAAATTTTTAAAAGGAACATAGTTAACGATTTTAATAAATAATCAAATAAAATATTTCAAAACATATTTAGTTATTCTCGGTATATAGTAAAAAAATATTGACTTTTAATAATTAATCCCACCAATTTGATTTATTTTCTATAAAAATAATCTATAATATAAATTTAAATTTACTTATTGACATATAGCTAATTATGGCGGAGGGAGAAGGGAAATCCACATGCATACCTCAAAAATATATATGTAAACCAGAAAATTTTAATCAAAACAATGCTTTAAAAAACTTTGAATATATATTATTTTACACAAAATAAAATCAATCAATAATTTTAATTAAAAAATAATTTTCCCTGAGAATGATGAAGAACATATTATGTATAAAGAAATATAACTTAATTTTAACTAGCAGGATTTTTAGATTTGAAAGAAATATATACTAAAGCTATAAAAAATATTATACATCATAAAAAGCAATTTATTAATAATTATTTAAAAAAGCATTGCTACTACAAATAATATTTTTTGATTCTGAACACAATGAGTACACAATTATTAACTTATCATAGAATTTTATACATATGGATATGACACATATATTTTTTATTGGATATAGGAATTTCTATATATAAAATATACTTCAATGGAATGTTAATATTTTCAACATAAATATATGTATTTTTTTGTTTTTTTAAATAGCTAATTTTGCTTAAAGATTCATGTGGTAAAAGTTTTAAACAGATTCAAAATATAAAGTTATTCCGAATTTTCAAGATAAACAATTATCACTGTAATATTTAATTTTTAACAGGAGTTCCTTTAATATATACTTTATACATTAATATTTATTTTAATTTGTTGTCTAATATAGTTTGCTTTAAACATGGTATAACTATAATCTAACTGCTATATATATATATATATATATATATTAGTAAAATAATGAGATTATATACTTTAAAACTGTGTATAGAATCTTAAGTAAAATAACTTTACCATATTATTCGATTTGTCAAATTAAAATTAAAGAATTTAGTTCTTTACACACATTTACAACTGAAATCATAAAAATATATAAAATATAGTATGTGTACAAGTTTTCTACATTAGTAAATATGATAAGATATATGTAATGAAAATACATTAACTCTTCAAAGTTAACTGTTAAAGAATTATAGATATCTTTATAAGGCATACACTTTTCTCAAATATGAGATACACTTTTGATTTATATAGAAAATTCCAAGATAAATTTTAAGACATTTACAGTTAACATCATTATATATTTATACATATCAACTCTTTTTTGAAGTACACAAACATATATTCTCCAAGTCAAACAACTTTAGTAACTGAGATTATAATTCGCATGCCAATTCTAATTACATTTTATAAATGAATTGATATAATAATGCTCAAGATACAGATTGAAATACACACACACTATTGTGTGAACCAATTTCCAGAACGGATTGTTAGATATTCCAAAGCATATAATTGAATGCATGAATACTATACTAAATTGCAAAATAGAAATTCAAACATTATCCACAGAGTTTTGCTTTTCATAAAAACCCTTTAAGAATTTCATTCGTTAACACTATTAGATAGAAAAAAAATAACATTTTAAAATAATAATGCATTTAATAACCATATATGTATATGAATTAGGTTTCAACTAAAAAAGAAGCAACTGGACCTTCAAGATTAGGAAATGACACAGATATGCAATTGCAATACAATACTACAATATCAACACAAAATTTTTTTTTCATAATCATGGAATAATTCTAATATGATGGAAATTTTCTACATAATACATTGTCTTTTATTACCAATAAAAAATTAAAAAAGATGGAAATATTTGTAATTGAAAAGTTTTTAAACAAAATTTTTACAGATGTTTAAGAAAAAACATGATAGAAAAATTTGCTAAGTTATGTGTGTGATGACATTTTCACAACATACTTTTCCTTAAAAATGATGTTTTGAAATATTTTTTTCATAAATTTGGGAAAAACTCAAAAGGATATACAAATATTCCTTATATTTTTAAAAAATGAAAATACAAAACAGCTGTGCGCCCAAAGCAATGAAAAAATGATGTAGAAACATAAAAGACAATGCAAGAGACAACAACATGAAACACATGGTAAACAATTTTTTTAATTATTCAAGCAAAAAGGATAAATAACATACCTTGGAACTTTGGTCATATAAGAGCTATTATTTTTACCAAAAAAGTATATAATAAAATCAATAACGTAATAGCACATTGAGCAAACCAAAGCTGCAAGAAAGATTAAAAAAAAAAACTAAAACATATAGCACCCTTGCAATCATAAAAAAAAAAGAATTACATAAGGAAAACATTTTATAAATAAATGTATTGTATTCTGGAATGATACACTGATTTTACAAGGGAAAAAAAAGCCATTCTGCAAAAGGCAGCAATAAAGGAATGTAACTGAATTCACCATGGAAATATTTTCCCAACAGATGGCATATTTTTTAATTGAGAGAACACTTGCGGCGCACAAAGGCACTTTTGAAATATGACATCTTTTTCAAATGACTAGTAAATCACAGGTTCCTGAGATCTTGGTTTACGTGAGTAATCCACCATAATAAGACGTCCAACAGTTTCCACAACAGATAATGCCTATAAATAAAGGAGTACCAATTTAAAGTTGACAAATTTTTTACAAAAAAAAAATGAATTAAGTTTTCAAAAATTATTCAGAATTTTTTTTCTTCAAAGCATAAAAATTTTTGTAACTTTTCTTTTTAAATCAGGAAAAAAAAATATTGGGAATTGGATTAAGGTCTGATAATAAATACACTGAAAACTATCCTTTTTTTTTCTTTTAAATATATTATTGCTTAATACAAATGAAAATGCAGGAAAATTATAAATGCATTACTTCATCCAACATTTCTTTAGTATGGTCTGCTGAGAGGCAGAAGCGGGCTCTCGCCGTTGTTAAAGATGTAGCAGGAAAACCCACTCCAACTGTAGCTATTCCACGTTTTAACAACTGGCGAATGAATTCACTGCAGAAAAAAGACGATATAATACACTTTAGATAAAAACTAGAGAAAAAAATGATTGGTTAAATAATTAAAAATGCTTTAGTCCAAACTAATTTTTTAAGTATTATTTTAAGGCTTTTAAATCCACCAATCAACATTATTAATGAAAAACAATGGATAAAATATGATATAACTCATGCTTACTGATTCTTAATTCTGAAAATCGATTCATTACTTTTATTATTTTATTTATTAAATTTCAGTAATTTTAATTTTTAAAACATGCATCCAATGTAAGAAAATTTGTCTTTTTCCCATAAAATATCTATTTTATTTACTATCAAAAAATAATAATCCATTATTAAGAAAAAAGTCTAATTTACAGTTGAAATATTATGAATGATAGGTAGATAGAAACTATATATATATATCTTAATATAGATTATAATATGAACAATATAACCCAATAATTGTCTATTTTTTCAGTTAAATACAGATATAAGAAATCATA
The DNA here is from genome assembly GCA_019973955.1 of Trichonephila inaurata madagascariensis. Lineage (NCBI taxonomy): Eukaryota > Metazoa > Arthropoda > Arachnida > Araneae > Nephilidae > Trichonephila > Trichonephila inaurata. The sequence goes on from BMAV01015036.1 coordinate 349,566, forward strand.
AATAAACAAATTCTTTTTTGAAATAAATTTTTTGCACTGTCAAGTCATTTTATGGTATTCCAAAGTCTTTGGAATAGATTTACTGATAGTAGTGCAAAAAAAAAATAATAAAAGATTCAGATAAATGTATAATTACCCCAGGGCAGTTAACATATGGGTTGAGCGAGATATATATACATGCTGTCAGCAATTAACCCTCTAAGCAGTCTGTCTGCACTTAAAATCTTGCCATTCTGGAGATGCTTCGAAAATGCACCGCACGTATTTTTTTGCCGTCAGGTAGGGTTTTCAAAAGCGGCTGAGCCGTATTTTTAAGAATGTGGCTCAGCCGCTTTTGGGAATCTTGCTTGAAGGCAGAAAATGCATCTCTGGAATGACGGGATTTTACGTGCAGACCATTTGGAGGGTTAAGGGGTTAATATTTTTTTGACTATCACCTACTTTTCTCATACTTACAAATAAATAATTCCTAGTTTATTTCATTTATTTTTCTAACACTGATGAATTACATGCAGTTAGAAATGAACATCTTTAATATTTATAAACAAAATACAAATTAAAGATTAAGTTATGATCATAAGAATACAAATTGAAGGAGAAATTTAAGAATATGTACAGAAAAATGAAGGTAATTATTTATTATATTGTTTTTATTAAATGCCTTTAATTGCTGTGAATTTAAAACAAAGATTTTTTAGCAAAATGAATACTTTTATTACTGTGATTACTAAGAGCAGTTTATTTGTATGCTGTAGTGTAATGATACAATAATTAGCAACTTTAATGAGCAATACAAGATCTTCTAATTTGAAAAAATGATAATTTTACGAGTATCATCTTATGAGACTGTGTGTATATTAAATGTAAGTTTCATCTATAATGAGTTACTTCTTTTTCCCCTTCCAAAAATAAAAATAAAAATGTGAAAATGGATTTTTAATTAGCTATTAAAATTAAAAGATAAGAAAACCCTAACCTATAAACAGAAAACTTGTTATTTATATTAATATTAACATTGATTAAGAATTTTGTACAAACAATTTCTGAATATTGGCATAAAATCCAAAATTAAAACATAATGATAAATTTGTAACAATACTAGTAAATATGTAAATTCTAAACATATACTGTAATAGAATAACACAAAGAAAAAGAGAATCCTCAAAATTATAAATCATAACCAAGAAACGAGGACGACATTAAAGCTGGTATACCTCACTCTCCTACTTCCACATACCACACACAACAACTTCTATGCAAAAGTTAATTTAACACATAATTCCTATTATTCAAAGTGACAATTTTCAGTACAGTCAAGATTTAATGGGTTGAAATTGAAACAAGTAGGTCATAAAATTTGCAACTATAATCACTTGGTTATTATAGTAATAGATTAAATGAATATGTTCAAAACATATTGGAATGACTACAAATAACAGTTTTGTACATCTCTAGCATAAACAAGAGCAATTTATGAATTAGAATTAAGAAATTCAATAAGAATTATATCTATAGGAGTATAATTTTGTTTGCAAAGCTAAAAGGTATCAAACGTATTTTTCAAGCAAATAAGCAATATATATATATATATAGTTATATCATGCATTATTATTAATAATGTAATAAATATATTTGTTATTCAGACAACTATTAAGAAAGAAAAAAAGGAATATATTTAACATTCTGAAAAAACAGAACAACAAGAGCATTTTAAATCCAAAGCTTACGCTATCTTAGAAGGAAAGTAGAGCATCAAAGGCACAATAGGAGAATCTTCATTGCCATAAATTATAAACCCTTTTTGCTTTAGTTTCTGACGGAAATAGTGAGTGTTCCTTTGTAGTTGACGCAAACGTTTCTGACCTATATTGAAATAAAATGATTATAAAAACACATACATGCAATACTTAAAGAAACTATTTGATTTGTTTTTAAATAATTTAGAAGCTAGAATATCTAAAAAATTGTAAACATAACAGAGTGAGACAAATTTTACAATATTACTAAATCTTGAATTCAAGATATTTTAAACACTGTTACTACCTATTGTAACTAAAAGAATCCTTTTTAGAAAGCTTCTGTAGATATATAAATATTTCACTTAAATTTTGGAAGTGTCATTTAGTACTATTTTAAAAACACTAGAAGAAACAAAATAAAATACTGTGCATAGATAACGTTTTTATGGTACAAATTATAAACTGTATTTCAAATTTTTACTTAAAAGAAAATTGACATTAATTTTTACTTCAGTAAAGCAGGGAAGGGGAAGGAATTACACACTTTCTTTTTGTACCAGTATGCTTACATTTTTTGCATAACTAAATATTCCTCTTATAATATAACATTTATTTATATTTGCACTTTTATAAAAAGAAAGGTAACATGACAATGTAAGAGGAAAAGTAACCTTTTTAATTGCCATTATATAACTAGGGTATATGATGTGATAAAAAATTTTCTTACTCCATTAAAGATTACTAAAATATGGAACTATTTAAATTGTGCTCAATGATATTAAGATTATATAAATTAAAAATAATCCATAAACAGAATAAGTCTGAGAATGTTTTAAAATGATATTGATATGAAAAATAGATGTTTGAATTTTAGAATATAAAAACTTTGTTAAATTCAGAACTGCATTTCAGTTCTAAAATTTCATAACCATCTGAAAAGAGCTAGTGACAGAAAATTGCCAGATAGAGAAAATATGTTCACCTTACTTTCAGTGTGAAGAAAATTTATAAGCCATCAGCAATTCAGAAGTTATTAAGAGTAAAAATGATACGATCTAAAAATAATGTAAGTAGAGGAACTGCATTGATATTGAAAGGGCAGATTATTTCTATTTTTTACTAAATATATGCTTTATCCTTATGTAAAATTTTTTTCAAGATATTCACCACATCTTCAAAGCACTTCAAAATCATATTTCTCATTTCACATTCAAATGAAATAAGATGAAAAAATATATAGTATTGCACTATTAATACTAAGCACTGATAAAGGGATTCAATTTAGTCACACACACACACTCAATAACACTTCTATGTCATGTAATTATTCTATCCTATCTATATTATTTCTGTCCTTCCTCATATTGATTAACAACTCTTCCAATTATACAGAAATGCTCAAGGTTCTTTCACAAGATGTAATTTTCATATTAGTCATCTTAGTAAATTAGACCTAAAGGTTAGTCAAGGGGTCCTGTGAGAATTCCTTACAAGTTTTTTGAATACAATTTTAACATGTTGCATGATTTAATTCAAAGAAATTTTAAGTCTAAATTTTGATTGCCTATTGAAATCTCAAAATTATTAACACATATTAAATAAAAAAGTTACTCTAGCAATCTTACAACTTTATTTTTAAATGCTTGAATATCGAATTTGGGGAATATTAATTTTGATTTGGGTGTTAAATGTTAAAAATTTGTTCATTTAAAATTATACATAAACATGTGTTACTTAAGGAACATAATCCTTTTCTTTTTTAATATTCTTTACCTTCATTGCTTCCATCTTTCCCCATAACTATTTTCATGGCAATATAAATATGTTGAGCCACCCCAGCTGACATGGTAGCTGCATATGTAAAACTATAGCAGTGGGACCTAATATGATTGATGGTTCTCTATAAGGGGAGAAAAAAAAATAAATTATACCAATACAAATTATTAAAATTAAATAAGAGTAAAATGATTATGCAAAATAAAATATACAAGAGCAATATTGAAAATTTTACATTACATTTAAAGTGCTGAATATTATTCAGAATACTTTAAAATTATATTACTAAGAATGCAACATTTACAACAAAAATTTAATTATAAAACACAAAATATATTTGCGTGATTTCTATAATTTTACTCTAGATAATCTTGTTAAAAAAGATGGACATTTTGTAAGTTGTTGTTGTTACTTATTCCACTTGGCCCAGAACAAGCTAGACCAAGTTCAGAAGACCATTCACCAATAGAAAATCATACACCATCATTGGTTCTCCAAGATTCCAACCTCAAGTTTTTCTCAAGCTTTATACAGGACAGCAAATACTCAGATGAAGCCTGGTGAACATTGCATTTCAGGCATACAGGGAAAGTCTTTTGACCCTGAACAAATGTTAGTTCACAGGTATGACCACTGATTAGTCTAGTAAAAGCTGTCTGTAGTTTCCTATCGCCTTTCAGTTCCAAGGCAGCTCCAGGACCATTTTGTTGATACCAATCATGACTAGGCGGTGTCTTCCAAGTCCTGTTATTGCTGGTCTTTACTTTTGAGTAGATTTCATTATATGTTAGTAAGTCCCTACTATCTATAGGATCATTGAAGCCCTCCTTGGCCAATTCATCGGTCAGATCATTAAAATAAAGGTCTACATGGGAGGGGATCCATTGGGGATGTATGCCATTGTGGGTGGGGAGTAAGTCTTCACGTTATCAATGATATTCAGACCAATTCTGTCACCGATGTTTCGCCAATTGCTCAAGTATTGTATTGAGCTCTTACTATCTGTGAATATCTAGATATCCCTTGCGCCCTTGATGGAAATCATGTGTTCCAGAGCCGCGTTTATGGCAATCAGTTCAGATCTAAACACTAAACGATGGTTTGGATTACGCCTTTTTATTTTTGTAATGGAATCTTGGTTTTTGATGACAACACCACTACCAGTGTTGCCACTATCAAATTTACTTCCATTCATGAAAATATGCACTGCATCTGGTGGAGTATTGTGGATTGTCTCCAACACCAACCGTCTAAGATGCGCTGGATGCTGATTTTTCTTACTACTGAAAGACAAAAGTTCTTCGTGAAAGAGGACTCTCGGAAGATCTTTCAGTGGATTCATACTTGGCTCGAGTAAGCAGGGTTCTACGTCAGAAAAAAGCAGATTCAATTTATCTGCCTTGCTAAAGGGACTGTCTCTTTTTAATCTTTGAAATTTTGTCCAGTTCTTTAAATAAGTAGAAGTGCGATGTTGGTCTCCATAGCTGTATAGCTTCCTGTAATATTTTTAGGTGCTGGAAATCCATCTCATAATCAATGGTTGTAAATTAGCCTCATAAAGGACAATCTTACTAGGATAGCAATTACATAGGCCTGTAATGATCCATGCAGCACTCAGCTGCACCCTTTCAAGTTTCTTTATATTACTAGCAGATGCTGTCAGTAAAATCTGGAACCCATATTCAAGTATAGATCTAATAAAGGAAGTGTAAGTTGTCCTGAGGGTATTGGCATCCGCACCCCAGTTCCGTCCAGAAATATGTTTCAAAATGTTAAGTCTCTTTCTTGCTCTCTCCACCAGATTGACAATATGTCTATTGCAGGTAATCTCGGGATCAAGTGTAAAGATTATTTTGTAAATAATTAATAAGACTGACTTTTATGAAAGTTTTTTATTTTTATAAGACTAAAATAACATCTAATACAACCGTTTGAATAGAAAATCTTAACATCAAATGATTAATTTAAAATTTAGTATATATATAGTCATACAGGAAGTAAGTTTTCTATGGTCCATAAAAAGAAACAAAACAATTATCAGGAGATACTTATTGCTAAAGGTACAGTATAGTTTTAGCTACTTCTTAATACAATAATCACTAGAATTGTCATGCCATGGGATACGTTTTTGTAGCCCAGTGTCATAGAAGTCTACTGCAAGGAAATGGAGAGCCAGCATGTCACATTTGTCTGAAGGTTTTTCTCTGTGGCAAAGCAATGACTCAACAGAAAAGTGCAAGAACAGGTGGAATTGATTGGGAGTAATATTATAAGCGATGATCAAACAGCTCACTGCAAAACTATTGCAGCAGATTTTTGTGGAATTTGATACACGTGGACAATCATTGTCTTGTATCAATACAATAGAACAATGAGCATCCCTATTAGTTATAATCCTAATTTAATTATTTATCTCGGATCCTCCAAAAACTAAGCTTAATTCCCAGGGATATTTTTTAGATGGCCAGTGTTACATGAACAGTTACAACAGCAACTTAACTAGGTCTTCAGCAAAGTCAATTTTAGTTTCATAGATGAGTATTTTGAAATGCCTTCTAAGAAAAAAAATCGATAATTGATCAATCATATGGTAACCAAACAAAAACAAACAAAAAAAAAAAAAAAAAAAAACTGCCTCCCCTCATGTAATCCACTGAAGGTCAAATATTGCATTGAAATAATTATGCACATTAATATTGAAATGGACTGGAGCCTCACCATGTTGAAATCACGTGGCATTCCAAATAGCAACTGAAATATTATCAATTCTGGCAATACCTCTTGCACAAAGATGTGATATATAATATTGTTGATTCAATGTAGTAGCAAGTATGAGCCAATAAGGAAATCATTCACAATACTTACCCACATATTAACAGAGAACCATTCCTGGGAAACCTACGGATATGTATCAGGCCAGTTAGAAGAGGCCCATATGTAGGGGAATTGTGTAAAATAAAACCTCTCATATGTAAAGGCAGGCTTAGCTGCGAAAAGAACGTTTGCAGAAATGCTCAGTCAGCATATTCTGCTGTAAAATCTAAAAACAGAATCACATCCTCCCCCCATCCCTGCTATACAAAATATGTCTTTCTATTAGTATTGTATCTTCCCTTAAAGTGATAATCCGTGAACACTGAAAACATTTCAAAATCAACATGTAATAATAGCCTAAACATGCAAACTTTTGTAAAAAAAAATGATATCACACGATAAACACAGTATATATATGTATCTCAGATTACAAAAATTAACAAATTTTAAGTAAATTTAATGAAACATACAAATTAAATTGCCAAAATGGGAGTATTTTTAAGTCAACTTTTTAATAATTTTCTTTTAAACTAGATTTAATACTCTAATTGTTACAAAACATCCAAGAATTCTACTTTGATTAAAAAAAATTGTTGCAATTAAAAGTAAAATAACTAATTCTGTGTTTCTTTTTGTAATAATGAAAAGCAGAATTACCCGTGATCCAGCTATATATCCACCAGCTGCACCAAAACTTTTTGAGAAAGTCCCCATGAGCAGATCAACATCACTTGAATCACATCCAAAATAGTCTACCACACCTCCACCTTTAGGTCCTATAGCACCTATACTATGAGCTTCATCCACATATAAATAACATTTGTATTTTTTCTTCAATGCAATCAGAGCTGGAAGATTTACAATAGTACCTTCCATACTAGAAAAAAATTAGAAGATTTAAGATGTACTGTTTTTAAAACATTTACATGCTAAAAAAAAAATAATAATAATAAAAATGATCTTTGACATAAAAAATTAATGTTATATTCACAATGTAGGTAAAAGTGTACATACAATCTGTGACAATAAAGTTCAGTGAACGAAGTCAGAATGGCTGATCTGGCAACACTGGTGAAACAAAATGCTGCACATGTGTAGTGGCAGGTGTTGACCATCTGCACCCACAGTTATTTTGTTGAGCGTCATTTGTGCTCAGTGTGAGACTTGTTTTACAAAGTGTTTTTTTTAGTGTGTTGATTCTAAACTGAGAATAGAAAAACGAATGAACAAAAGATATTGATTTCTTTCTGAACTGTTTTGTCCAAATTTCTTGAACTGTATTGTCACTGAGGATCACTCCTGATGTCTCAGGTATGACCCTGGAACAAAGCGGCAAATCACGGAGTGCATTCTCCTGCATCACCTTGTCGGGAAAAGATCAGAGCCGAAAAAGTTATGCATCAAAACAATGCTCATCACCTTTTTTGACAGTCAAGACATTAGCCACTAGGAATTTCTACCCGAGGGAACGACGATGAAGGCTGCAAGGTACATTTAAATTCCCGTTTCATAAAATGTCTATGTAGGGTACGACCCCAGCATGCACAATAAGGTTCATGGTTTTTGTTCACGACAATGCTTGCCCTCACATAGCTAATATCATCAAACAGTTCCTAGCAAAATAAGGGTGTAGTACAAACTGAACATCCACCATATTCGCCAGATCTCAATCCTTCCTATTCCCACAACTTAAACTCGCTCTGAAAGGAAAGAGATTTGACGATATTCCTGACATCCAACAAAATGTGACAGGACTTTTGAATTTCATCCCAAAAGAAGACTTCTTTCAAAGTTTCCAAAACAAGTATAGCCGATCTCAGTGGTACATAGTTATGGGAGGTGACTATTTTGAAGTAGCCATTGCTTATCCTTATTATTTTTTTAATTTTAGGCAATGTATTATGCTTGACAAACTGACATTGTTTAACCATATTATGCCAAATTAAAAATAATCAAACTATTATTGAAGCACCTTATAATTTGTAACCATATTTAAATGACAAAAGTAGTTCCGGAATTTGCACATCACCTTCAAAATTCCACTTCCAGTTATAATATGCAGTTTTCCTATTATTTAATAAATTATCTTTTGAAAGTATTGAATCCCTGACTCACTAGCAGTTGAGGTTTTTTATAATTTATAAAAAGTTATTTATATATAGCTATTGAGGTTATCACCAGTTAAATTAAAAAGTGAAATTTAGGGAGATTTAATGTAAAATATATAACTATTTAGAATCCACTAACTCTCTTTCATAACAATATCATATATAGTTCATGCAGATATTAACTTAATATTATGTAAACTTTAACTCATTTTACATTTTGAAGTCAGTTTGTTTGAATTTTTAGCACCTTTGACCTCTTGGAACATATTGTGTCTAACACATATTTAAAAATCATTCAAAAAATAAATTAAGAATGTATAAAAACCAACTTTGTTTAATGTCTGCAAATTTCATTTCATATTAAATGTGTAGAGAAAAATCAATGACACGGGGAAAAAAGTTTTAAATTTGTAGTTGAGGTTTTTTTTTTAAAAAAAAAGTCAAAATTAAAGAGTAAATTTAAAATGCTTCCAGTGAAAAGATTTCAAAGCTGAATATTCAGTTAAAATGTGTCTAACAGTGAATAAACAAATACAAATGGTTACACGTATAGGGAAATTTTCTCCCATGAAAGGGATTGATTGATTGAATATTAATGTCGCACTGTTCAGCTACTCGAGGGCTTTTGGCGACGGACCACGTAATTTTGAACCATGGTCAAGTGACGTGGACGACACCTGAGCTGGCACCCCCCTCTCCTAACTACCACACCAACAGGAGGACGTTTCAGCTCTCGACAGATTTAACGTGCATCGCTGCCCTACACGGGTCTTTAGTGGTACTGGGCTCAACTTGTGACAAGGCAAGCCACGATCCGATACCTATACCACTCGGCTACCGCGGCCACCCCATGAAAGGGATATGCAGTTCTATAAGCAATTCTTGTATCTTTGACTGAACACTGCGAAATTTTATATTAATATCAAAGTACTACTGATTATGACAATGTTCAGCAACAATTGATTTAATACAGTTTAAAAATATCCCAATATGGAATTTTTGGGGAAATTCAATCTGACACAGACTTTGCAGAAGTGTTGACTGCCTAGAATTTCTACATGGTAAGGTACCCCAAACAATTGAATACTTTGAAATTCTAGGCGTTTAATTAATTTTAATGTTTCAATGGCCACATTGAAAGAGAGGATGAGTTTTGATAATGAAATAATAGTAAGATACATAAGGAATCCGTGAACACTTTCTTAAAGGCAGATATCTTAATGGTAAAGAACATGAAGGGGTAAGTTGAAAGACATTAAGAGAGATTGATCAATGAGATAAGAGGCACCAATGTGATTCATTGATTTGGAACCTTTTCAGAGTAAATGAGTAAAATCAACAGAAAACTAGTGAAAAAAAAATCAATAAAAAGCTGTTTGTAAATATTATCAACTGTATTTGCTGTTTAAAAGGATTTTTAAAGTTAAATGTGCTAGTGCCAAGATGGGAAATCTTGAGTTGTTTTTAACAATGAAGTTTAACACTACATATTCTATATCTACTAACTTAATCTTTAACTCGTCCAAGAAATATTAAAATGGTAGATTTTCTGGAATGAGTCTTTCTAGAAATAAATTTTTGTCAGTGAATGGTGAAATAATAGATCACGGTATTCTAAAAAATAATGAACAGACAAGAAAATGTTGCTTTATGTCTAAAAACAGTTAAAAATGATCAACATATAAGTTATAGACAAGCGATGCACAAAATATTCTGAATAAAAAAGTAATGCAATGTGGTGTATGGTTACCAAAATTGCTTCATTTAATTTTAAACAGATGAATAAATGACATAACTGTGACAAACACACAAATGTGTGATCTCAATCCCATAATGTGTGCAATAAAACCTTTAAAACATTCATTCCCCCCCCCCCATAGTATTTACAAAACTGTTAAATATGAGACCGAAACATGAATTACTTGTCAAAAAGTTAAAGCTAAAAATATGATTTCATCAACAAAGTTAATTAAAATATTATTACTATATATTTTAAGATCAAGAGGAAGTTTTCTTTATCTACAGAAAACCTCACACACAATTTTCATTAGTTTAATTTGTGATTTTTAACTGCCAATTGAAGTTGTATTCCTAAAACATTTAAGTGATATTTGCAGGTTGTTCATGTAAATAAGACTTTTCATAAAAGATGAGAGATGTAAAATATAATTTTTTTATGAAGAACAGAATGATACTAGCACTTTCCTATAGCATTGTTTTGAACAAAAACATCAGGCTATTTTTTTTTCTAAAACATACATTGACCTTGCTTTTACACCATTTTCTCAAGGATTTAACATAAAGAACTCATTAAAGCAGAAGATCAATTAAAAGAAATTGTAGAATCTACTTGGTTTAAAAATAGAAATAGTAGCATATTTCCCATGAAAGAAAAAAACTGTATCCTCCCCAGATTTTATTATAAAGGGGATCTCAGTAAGACATCAAGATTGAACTATACTTACTACTGCCAAATGAGGGGTTACATTTTTAAGTTAAAATCAATACCTAAGATGTTTAGTATAAAAGTATCTTGTTTTCAAAATTACATTAAAAAAAAAAAAACTGATTGAAGGGATTTTAGTTTAAATGGGGGAGGTACTATTGATTTTATTATTCATTGTTTAACAGCCATTATTAAATTGTTAGATTCCATCAAATATCACAAATATTCTACCCAGTATGTCTAAATATTAAAAAAAAAAGTTTAATTCATTGACATACCTATAAATACCTTCCACAATAATTATTATCTTCTTCCAAGGTCTATGAGTACGTGGCTGCCCATCAATAATAGCTGTTTGGATTTTACGCTCAAGATCTTTCATATCTAGAATAAAAAGCAATGACTTTATACATACAGTATAATGTAATTTAAATAAAATTAACAATGGTTACTTCCAAAAAGTTATATATGTGTGTGTGTAAAATACAAAAGATTAAAATATTTAAATTTTATACATGTGAAATAATAAAATGGCCTTTTTCAAAACCTCATCAACATCCTATAGTATTTTCTTTTAGCACCCTCTTAGTCAATTTATAAGTTAATGATAAAAATATTATTAAAAGAATATTGAAAAATCAAGAATGACAGTTTACTTGATATTAAATAATTTTGTCCTGAATAGTTTGAATTCCACTTAATGATTGAATACCTTATAACCCTGTGACCAGAACCTGAATTTTTTGCCGCTCTTAGAAACATCCGTCCGACAGACAGGTATGCAATTTTTTAAAATTTTTTATTACCTTAAGGACTGTTTTAAATGTCCTTATCGCTCATGAAATTGAGTAGAATTTTTAATATTTCAGTCTTTATGATGCACGCTATATTAATATATTTTTATCACAAGAATTGTGACTAGTATTTCTAAAAAAAAAATAATTAGAAATTATTTATATTCATGTAAAAATAATTAAAAATAATAATACCAAAAACGAAAAACTGTGAGTTGAAAAAAATCACCACTACGTGATCCTCGCACAGGGTAGAGTCAAACTGAAGATGTCAAGGCAGCCCACCCAAAAAAATCACACCACAGCGTTATCTACAGGCATCAAAGCAAATCATCCCCGTTTGAGAGACAGATGCTTTGGTCAGAGAGTTAACACTGCCAGCTTAAATTGTTTATTAAAATATCTTATGACCTAAAAAGATAACCTTTTTTGTCTCTTCACTTAAAATTTTTAGATCTTAAATATACAATGAAAAGAGTATTATATATATATATATGTTTTTGACTACCATTTGGAATTTTTTAAATATTTTGTTATATATATATATATTAATATGCTATTTGGCTCTAGTATTTTTAGAGTATATTCTAATATATTCAGCATCCGACAAGAGCTTGAATTTAATTCAAGCGTCCAAATTTAGTAGCAAGATCCGCCACTACTGAAATGGCTCTCACATTTGGGGACTTGCCATGTCTGTAAAAACTTTGTTTCTAATATGTAGCCTATTAGGGGAATATATATATATAATCCCCTCTAGTATCCTTTTAAATAACTTTTAATTCTGTGGTTCAGGACTAACACCTTAATTTTAATCGTAATCAAATAGTAACATTGCATCAGAAACTTGCTCCTGCCAGTTCTGACCAATTGTGGCTTCTGTTACAAAGGAGTCCTGTGACCTTCACAGCCAGTATAAAAGGCACAAGTGCTTTGTGCCCATTCTCTTGCCACTCTTCTGGGAAGAGGCGCCTCGCGGCGCTGGTGCCCGCGATCATCTAATTTCCGTTCCGTTCCGCCCATTCTCTTTGTCTCTGTGCCTTCGCCTAAAATATGTGTAAATAGCCGCAGTTCTTTTATCCTTTGCATTTTATGTGTTAGTATGCTTATTGTGTTGCCATAATGCCATTGATATTTCATGTGAAAATAAAGAGTAAATTGAATTCAGAAGAAGTTTATATTCAGATATTAATATTCTTACACCATTTTTTCTTCCATTCAACCCAATAATACAGAAAAGTATAGGGGGAAGTTGGCTTGCCTTAACACTTGTTTAACTCTACAATCTTAGCTCCTAATATTATAAGCTTAGCTTAATATTATTGTGGTCATCTAACTTTGATTTATCTTGTCTAGAGAAAATTCTATTTAAAATTTGGCTTTTATTTAGTATATAATTAATGATTAAATATGAAAAGAAGAGAGATTGAATTACTATAAAAAATGTACTAAAACTTTGCATGTATAGTGCTGTTCTAAGCCTAGCATCCTTCCAGGCTTTGAAGATTTTTTCCATATTTAAACACAATTTAACTCCAAAATCTCTAAATACAGTTAAATATTTTAAAGTATGTCATACTAGTTACCAACAGTACAAATACCATGGAAGAATTTTCAAAATATTACCCATAAAATCATTCATATGGAAAAGTAAAATTACAATGGGCAACAATGAAATTGCTTCTCAGGAGAAAGTATATAATCCTGAATGAATTTAGCATGTTGAGCAAGAACATCACATTGAGAAGAGCTAATTGGCACTTGCCGTATAGATATTTATGTTTTTGTATAACAAAAGTTCTCCAGTATAATGCATTATATTATGTTACACATATATTTAATTATATTTAATACATTTTTTAAATATTCCTTATTATTACTTCTAAAAAATATATATCTATTAATATAATAGATAGGACGATTTTGACAAAGCCTACTAATTACATTGACTATAGTTACTTATGCATGGTAACCCCCTTCCCTCGAAAAAGAGGACGAATACCCTAATATACCATTAGCTCTGCAACCTGTCTCGCAAGAAGCTAGACTTCCAATTACTGGCACTCCTACGGATTTTTCTATCAGTTCAGAAGAAAAGAACATTAAATGTGTCTCAAAATTTTTCTCAAGCATCAATGTTAGCATGTGGTGGCAGTAAGCATGATGAGGACTTTTTGTCTTTTCATGAAACATCTTTTACACATAAAATTTCCTCAGTTTAACTGAATGATTTCGTTTTCAATTTGGATTTGCAGAAACTTGAAAGTTTCAAAAACATTAAGCAAATGATCTTAGCCTAATTTTTTTTTAACAATTTTTCTTTTTAAATGTAACCTCTACATTAACAAATCTTAAACTTGTTTTAAATTTAAATGAAACACTTAGCATTACTAAGTTTACAACAGAATTTTCCCTTCACAAATTTTGCAATCAAATCTTTCACATTTACATACTTGAGTGAAAGATAATTTTTATTTAGTAAACTAATCGTTTTTAAAGAAAGAAAGAGATAAAAAAAAATATAACTTTACTATTGTGCTTGAAAACTCGAATCTTGGCACCAGATAGACGGCATCCCAAAACCAAGGAAGCATGATTCAATTCATCACTAAAAATTAAGCATCCTTTAGAGGCCAGAGCAGGAATGGTAGTAGCATTAGTAGCAAAGCCCATGCCAATGATGATACTATCTTCAACACCAAGAAATTCACATACAAGTTTCTCCAAATTAAAATGAATGTCCAAGCTACCTAAATATTGAAGAGAAGTGAATTAAAAATTCCAATTTAAGTAACTTTAACCATTAAACAAAATCAAATTGTTTTGAGTGCTAATCTTTCCCTTTAAATTTTAAGACAGCATTTGACATGAAAATTAATTATTCTTTCATCAAAAAGCATTTTTTTTCAAAAAAATGTAACACTTCTTTACATATCTTAACTCTGCATTTCCAAGTATATATATATACAGTCGACTCTCGATAATTCGAAGTTGGAGGGACCAATGAAAAACTTCGAATTATCAAGAGTTCGAATTATCAAGAGGGTAGGAAAAAACTCTCAAAACACACGAAGAGAAGTTTTTTTTCTAACACATTTAAATTTAAAACTATGTAATAAAGCAACAATTGTACATATTTTTTTTAAAGTACATTTTATACAGTATAAAAATAAAACAGAAGTTAAAAGTCCTATATTAAAAGAATACACTTATGTCTTGAAAACATATTAAAAGAATATACATACTGTATATAATTAATCCTTTTTGTCGAAAAAATCTGTTATCTTTTTATGTTTTAAGGCATTCAATCTAACTTTGTCAATAGATTTTTCTAGAACAAATGAAGCCTGTAAAATGTCTCCATCAACATGATTTTGAAGGAAAAAGTTGCGTAGTTTGCTTAGTGACTCTTTAGCTTCTAACAGAGTTACCGGAGTCAACTCCTCCGATTCGTCTTCATCACTTTCTGTATTATTGTGGTCCAAAGCCAACATTTCAGCGTCAGATAGAGCTCCCCATACAGCAATGTCCGTGTCAAACAACACGTAGTCGTCACAAACGTCAAATATTGTTCTGGAAGAGCTTCCCAAAGGGATGGTTCAGCATTAAATTCAGTGAGTGTATCGTCCACATCAACCAGATTCGATGAGGGGAAGCCTGACTTTTTAAAACAGCTGTGAATTGTCAAAGGAGTAACAGTTCTCCAAGCCTTGTCAATCATGATCAAAGCTGTTAAAATAGAAATAGTTACATTCTGCTGATTTTCGAGGTTATCCAAAACGCTTTTAACGACTTCACGCCGATAAAAAGTTTTAAAATTATGTATGATGCCCTGGTCGAGTGGCTGAAGTTTTGAGGGAAAAATTGAAATTTCACATTTGATAAAGGTGGTGCGTTATTGTTCACAGTACAGTTGTCTAAAAATAAGAGAATATGTCGTTTCTCTCTTTTCATATCCGAGTTCAGTGAGACCCCAACCATTCATTAAAGAGTTCGGTGGTTATCCATGCATTCTTGTTTGAGCGGTATTTGGTAGGGAACGAGTTTATGCCCTTGAAACACCAAAGTTTTGCAGATTTTCCTGTGACGAGAGGAGTAATCTTTTCTGAGCCGTCCATGTTTACAGCCAGT